>MNPL01025226.1:2823-18785 GCA_002081605.1 Tropilaelaps mercedesae
CGACTAAGCAAAATTACATCCTCGTACTTTCAAACCTGATTTGGAAAACCAAAGCAGATTAAATGTTTACCCTTAATCGTTCCCTTGATACATAAGGCTGGGTACAATTCAAGTAGTTTTAGTTAATTATCTCGGCTGTCATCGATGGATGTTGCATTCATATTCAATCTAGGATATGACTTCGCGGAAGTTCTACGAATAGCTATTTTGATATTCTTTTATGAGGATTTCCCTCCCACAATTCTTAAATACTTTTTATTTAAATCTGTTTTAAAACGTTTCCTTGTTCGGAAAGCTCGAAAATGACACCACTTGAAGCCTGACGCCCAAAAACCAGACGGAAGTGGCAGTTAATATCACTACAGACAAATAAAGTAACTTTTCCACTAGCAATTCCTAGTAAGCCTGAAATTGAGAAAAAGGGCCTAAAAAGAGAACAAAGGTTATTCATCATTGTTGAGTCGCTTTTCTGAAATATCAATGAAAGAGACATTGTTATCAAATTGAGCAAGAGTCACCCGAAGGAATTTAACTCCAGTGACTGTTGACTAAAGAAAGTAGCTGTTGCAATCTGCTATTCAATATAGTGCTCTTCCTGGTCACTTCCTTATAAATCGTGAAGCTATGCACGAGGACTTCCGCTCAAGTTCACCATGACAGCTTCCTAGACTCCTTTACATATTATACGACTATGTCGGAAGGTCAAGGATACACAGTTTTCCTGTGCAATGTTTGTTAACTTCTAGTCGGCAATTAATAGGGTTAAGAGGGACACAATTATCTCTAAGCAAACTGAATTTAGAAGGCTTCAAAATGTACCCACATAGCCGCATATTCTTTAAGAAGACATCCTTATACAACCGTGAGTAGTAGAGTTAAACACCTTCGTGCGAAGCAATGATGCTATATAGGCGGATGACATTACCTGTAATCTCTGCTGGTCTCCACAAGGTAAGGGGCACTCGGTGCGCCCTAAGATCGTACAATATATTAGTGAGATTTCCGTTTATGGCACCAATTGCTCCGAAATGTAGCTTGAAAAATTTTGGCTCCGTTACAACAAATAGTATGCCGAAAAGTCGAAATTAAAATCAGCAAAGGCGATAAAACTTAGTAGAATGGGCCTCCGAGAAGCGAAATTATATTTTTACTTGCCGACCTTCTCACATGATCATACATTTAAATGATTTTGGCACCACCTTCCACATCACAGAGAGAATTAGAAATCCATTTATAAGTAGTGCAATTATAAAAAAAAGTTGTTATGTCTTCCATCAGCAAACATTTAACGTCCACGGTACAGCTTTTACATTACTTCGTAAGACGGACCCCAAATATGTAAATGTGGAGCAGCGGGGATTGAACCCTTGTCCAAAGACCACTTCGACCTCGCAAAACGACACTGGAACTATTCACCTAAAAGTTGTTTCTATGGCCAATCGCGGCATACACTTCATCTAAGAAATCTTGAATGCAGTTCAGCTCAAGTTGTTTGACACCATGAAAACAGCTTTCTTACGTGTTCTTAGATTTTATCGCCCTTGCCAGAGTCCTTTTGCTCGCCTGTTGAAGTACAGTATAAACACGCTGCCTTATTGACAGAACTGTAAGCTTTACACTGCTTAGGTTCTCGTAAAAATGATAGTAACATAGTATCCCGATTGCCGAAACTATTTAGTTATTTAATTATATATAATACAGTTGTACAACCTTAAACACAGCCTTATACTTTTCTTTATATACATATTAGAATAATTTAGCACCTGAAAACTGGCTGATAGACATATGTGAACGTAATCCGAGGGAAAGAGGAAGTGAATTACCACATTCTGCGTTTTATTTACAAGCTTTAGTGCTTTACTCGTAAACTTACTGTCAAATTTGGTCTACTCACATCACGAAGAAAGAAACCATAAATTGACTGCAGACAACAGGCCAGAGTATTTGAAGTGAAAAATATTACAAAGGCGAAGTTATGAAAATTGGAGCCTCCGACGACCGCGGCGAGTAAAAAGAAAATTTTGGACGGATTCCTATTTTTTCCCACCTGGATTACTAAAAGAGCGACTCGTATATTATATAGCTATCCATTGCAAAAAGCTCATTGAAAACGTAAAGATCACCCACTGAAACCTTATGACTGCTGTTTAATATCGCACTGAGGGCATGCATGGTTCTGGGTGATGTGTGCCCTGCGGGAAGCCCATAACCAGACCGAGCGTGCAGAACATGGAACACACAACGGCAACGTCTTACTAGGATAAGGCTTTCGAGCATAACCTCAATTTGCCTGAATCTACAAGATGCCGCAATTATAGTATTACATTTGGGCGCCTGGGTTAATAAGTAATCAATCAAATTCATTGTTTTATTGAAAATTAAACGCACGCATCTAATAGGTTGGGTTAGCACAAGATGAATGCCACCAATTGATACTTGGTGTACGTTGACAATTCTCTGAGATGTACGAAACGAAGAAACTTCATCAAAACATGGAGACAGATCCTTAGGGGCCTGCCTCCAGAGCCGTTTGGGAGGCAATGAACCGGCTGGCTTCTGGAGAAGTGTGGCCTGAAGCAATCTATCCTTTCAACCGAGTGAATAGCTATGAACTGTAGTTGCACAAGTCGCCTAGTACAGTACTCTCAACAATAAACTGAGCCTCGAATTTCGAAACGTCACATAGCCCAAAAAATACATCAACAGCCTGCCTAATTTATGCAAGTTGTATTGAAAGGTTGGCTCTAATGCCAAGGGAGACCACCGTGGTAAATTTAGTAGTCGGACGGTGTTTGTGGAGTTCCTCAGCAATGATCGAGGTCGAACATGAGTGGCAGCACAGCTCTGCATTTACCTTTGCCACAGAATACACCAATGAACTTATATAGCCGGGAGATGTGACTCTTTAACTTCGCAAAACGTTTTTTTATAAAATGATGCCCTGGCGAGCCACAAAGCCCATTGGTATCGTTAGAGAATTATGCACTTTGAATTGCGCCTTATGCCATAAATGCGCCTTGGATTGTTCTAAGGCACATTCATGATGCCACCTTTACGCTTCAAACACATGACGCCCAAGTGGTTGGAAACTCATAGTAAATTAGAACTGAGTTAAATGAAAAGCTGACTTTTCCGCAAAAAAGACTTTTACGCATTTATCATATGCGTTGGAAATATTTTTAGGGTTGACCATCAGCTAACACTTAATTCACGGTAGCACTTTTTGCATTACTTCGTTCGTCTTACGAAGTCTACGACGTCTGCATAAAAAAGCTAAACGTTGCGAAAGCATGCTTAGAGAGTTTACATTAAGTTACCATCAGAAAGGAGAAACTAGGCGGAATCAATTAATGCAGAACATCCAGTAGGGTGTCTCTATGGGTCAAGGATATCAACAAAAACTGCTTCCAACTTAAAATCTTTATTCACTCAAAATCCAATTAGCTGAGCAGTACTATTTTTACTAGTCATTCTAACCGCAGATAGCGCCATAAAATATGACGATGCCGAAGTCGCCACCACGCCTTTCTTTATCGCTAACACAGATATAGAAAATAAATATTAGTGTTTTTCAACTACGTCTTATGAGTACTATGTCACATTTGGACTCTTCGACGTTCAGGAATGCATTTCTGGGCCTGTTTTGACTTTCTAAGAACCTTTGTCTTAGTATTAAGATAAACTACTGAAAAATTAGTATCAGTCTGAGGAATACTGTACTAAATTTCACAGTCTTCAATATTTATAGGTTTAGGTATCTTTATCTCAACTCACAAGGGTTTAGAAAAAATGGTCTTTAACACGGAGCTCAGGCTAGATAACGCAGCACCTAATAAACCAAAGGTATTAAGAAAACTCTGGAGAAACGGAACAGCTTTGAAGCACATAGTCTGGAGGCTATTTAATACTGTTGCCAACGAGAACTTAATGGCGTTCACTGATCGAAGATTACGCTTCGATGATTTTTATGCCATTCTTGTCAGGCTTAAGAAACGTTTCATCTTGCTATTCTTCATTTTCTGTTTCTGTTCAGGAGCAGATTTTAGGAACATCACAGGCAAATTAGGAAGATTTACTTATATTTCTCGACCAATTGAGGTCTCGGCATCACCATACTCACTACAGAACCCTATGATTTGTTTTGAGGTGCAGGTGAGCTAGAGCCTCAAAGTCTCCAGGTAGAGCAAATAATGGTGGAATGTCTCTTATCTTGACACTGAGCGCGTTCGCATACTCGGATCTGACTTTTTGCAAAAGTCGGTGTTCTATCTATTCTTCGTTTTCAATTTTCGTATCCTTATAGAGTACAGATGGACCAATTAGAAGAGGGAACTTCTTTGTAATTAACACATGTTCTCAAATGTGTTTAACACCCAAACTGCATCCCCAACCTTACTTCTAAGCATTTCTCTCCCGGTCACAGGCCTTTTCGGAAGCTCCGTCGAGGCTTGCCGTGTCGCACCGATAACAAGTAAAACGAAGCAGCCCGGCAGGGGTACAGAAAGAATTCCGGGATCTGAGCACCTCCGATGTCAACAAGATGGGTTTCTTGTGTGCTGTATTATAAAGCAGAATGGGACCAACAGTCAGAGCAGCACAAGGATTCACTTCAATTACCCCAGAGGAGCCCGTATTTGGCGGCGTCTGGTCTCAGATCAGACAAGTCGTGGGCGAGTTTGCCCACTCCTTGCCGATGACCGGCAGGCCAATAGTACAGTACACAGCTAAAGACGAAGGCAAGCTCGAATCCAGCAGAATGCTCAAAGTAATGACCCAAAAAGTCGGATTTATTTGAAACCGGATAATTCGAAACACAAGAGACGGACCGAGTGAAGCAAGACTGCCGACAAGCAAGGGTTTAGAAATGGCGCCGAAACCCCGCATAACTCAATGACGGGTCCTCTGCTCTGGTATTTGGCGTGTGATAGGATCTCTTACATAAGGGACTTCCCCAGTGCACCCAACTGTTGGCTTATGGCTATGATCTGAGAGGTGTCGCCACAGCATGAAACGCAGACATGCTGCGGTTTTAGCAGTTTCTTTTACATGGGACTAAAAAGTGAGGAGGGGACTATGAAAGGACTTTCGCAGAGCAAAATCAAGGCTTTGAAGAAAACACCGCAGATGAGAGGAGGAGTAAGACTTATGAAACAGACAGCCAATTGGTATAATCAAAGATGTCACCGCATGACTCAAGGCGTAGTTGGAAGGAAAAGGTGCTATGACCTTTTATATCACCCAGATTCTCACCGCTCACAGCAAATCCGCCAAATACCGCTTTGAGCTCACGGATAGATGCGAGCTCTGCGCACAGGCACCATCGACAAGATGTACCACACGCTCTCTCGGTGCTCGGCTTTGGATATCTAAGAGAATCCACGGTTATGTCTACAGGCTACGGCTAATCGGGAGTTCCTGCGCCATATGTGCGGAGACAAGGAAAACTGGCTGCAGGAGAAATCTTTACGAAACTATTATTTTGCGGCGGAAGAAGCTTGAGAAGTCAAGACAAAGTAGGCAATAAGGATGCGATTACGACGCTTCCCACTTGTCGAGTTCACAGGTTGGGACAGGTGAAACAGGTAGCATCGGAGGTCGGCGAACCGACCGGCGACGCCACACATTGCGTGTGTGCTCATCGCCCATTGACCTCTAGTACAGTTAATAATGAAGATCCAGGTTGACGGGTGAAGATCAGTATGGCGCGTTATATCTACAGGCCGCCTTCAGCGTAGCCCACATCCCGTCTGCAAATACTTGCCGTAAAACCAGGGTGCACATGAGCATTTGCTCATCGCAAAAAACCCAGTTTTTGTGTGATATTGTGAAGAGGGACAGCTTATAAAAACATTAGTATTCTCTACTCGTAACGTCTAGTTCCAACAATTCAATATTGGTTGGCCTGTTTTCGTGCACACCTTGTGAAACGCTGTAGCAGTACCAAGGCTCAAAAACCAAAGAGCAACTAAAAGTTGACTATTAATGGCATATATGATTGGAAATATTCGAATTAAAAATGATATAGCTTAATTTATATTTAGTAGGGACCTTCAGTACCACCGAGCATAGTCTACGAGTCATTCACTATTTTGACGCACCTGTCTAGCTTTAGATGGCGGTGCGACATAAGTGAGCGTTTCTTCAGGACTTGGTGTACGATCGTCGACCAAATCGATCTGAATTTCTGGCGTTGGGCCCTAAAATAATATTCAGTAGACCAAATTGAAATTGATACGAACGAATCCATATATATAACATCGCTTTAATCAAATGGCTTTCTGAAAAAATCGCTTTGACTTCATCATTCGACAGAATTTACTAATAACTATGAAGTAATGGAATCTATATTTTTACTTAAATATTCTATATTACCAAACATAAAAAACATTCTTTTTTTACCACGGCTGAGAAAATCTTAGTAACTATACTAGATAATAATTACACATAGTGTAAGAGTAAGATCATAAGCATCGTTAAAATACATATAGGTAAAGCCTGCATAAAGTGGTGACCATGGTAGAGACTCTAATAAATAAATCACGATAAGGAGCGGAACAGGTCAAAAAGCTGTGAGTCAGGGTAAACAGACTGGCTCATCGTTGTGTACAGTCCTGGAATAGACGAGACCAAGTATATATTAAGACCAATACATATGGGGCAATTAACCTCGAGAAACTCGGTGACAATTATATCTTTTAGTCTGAAGTCAAAGAAGACGTGATCCAGCGGCCAGCGGGACTGCGTCAAGCTGAGGAGAGTTTTTGTGAAGCTACCAAATTAATTTCTAAATTAATTTCGTATTTTTTGTTTATTTGAGTCTACACTCATAGTACTTGATAGTGCTTTGATAAGCCGTTAGCTAGACAGCAATGAGCGATGTTCACTTATTAAAAACATGCTCTATGACCGTAGTTACATTATAAGTTCAGTGTACACAATAACATATACTAAAGGGGTCATACCTATACAACTTTTTTGCGCTGATGGTCGTTTTCACAGTTACTTTCAAAGGTATTAGAATAACATATCAAATAAAAAGTTTATAAGACAAAAATGTACTGCTCTAGACGTTATATATATATATATATATATATATATATACAACGTCCAAAGTAGTAGTCGCTCTTTGACTCATAATATTAGGGTACTGCGCAAATTACCTAATGAATCTCGTAAACTATCTACTGTCACGATAAATCAGTTAGTCCTGCCACTGTCCTTCTAGGCATTGTCGGTCACGACCCGGCTGTTGAACAGCATTATTTGATATAAGCTTTTAAATAAAATTTGAAATGTGCCAGAAAAGCAATTTTTTCACGACTTAACTTGAAATACAGGACCGTTCCGTAGCTTCTTTTGTGTCTTTTCGTCACTCTGTATTTATCAAATTTCCAATTCTGGGAAACAGGCCTATTTCGACCGGTTAGTGCATCCGTAGTACGTACTTTGTTTTTAGAAACTAAGGTAAGTGCATTCGCCGTATTTACTTTGCTTTTAGCAGCCAAAGCAATCCCAAGCTCGATTTTTAAAGCGCTATTTATCATTTTAAAAAAGTAATTATTTCACTACGTCACAAAAATAGGCAAACATTCAGCTTTCACAATATAGCAGAGTAGCTCATAAAACCCGAAGAGTTCTCTAGTCGATTGATATTAGAATCATTATCGCCAATCACGTGGTTCTATATGACGCTACTCACTGAATAGGAGCCTTTCATGGATTGGGGCGACGTCTGGCTAGCCATTTCCTCTGCTGAAATTTCTTCCTCATCCTCTTCCACAACTACGCTGAACACCTGCGAAACCTGTTGTGCTACTTTGACGGCACAAAACAATAATTTAAAGCACTAAGTAGTCACACAAGATTGCACAAAAATAAAAATTACGCGTCACTCTGTTAATGTCTATACGCAATAACAGATAGCACATGACCATTTACTTGACTCTAATCTTTTGCAATCGACCATATTGTACTAATTTGGCTTCTCGTATTAACCCATGGTTCACGATTATTCTGTTCCCTCGATATTACCTACAATAAAGTAACCCTCCCCCACATTAATCTTACAAATAACGAGCTGATGAGTTGGGTATAATTTTGACATAGCCATTCTCATGAAATAGAAAAGAAAACTGAGTTTAACGATGACTACGTTCTGATGTCTTTTTGAACCATCTTAGATGCTGCAGTAGTCCAGTCATCGAGAATTGCAGACAATAAGAAAACGCTTGTAATATTACTGAATGTGCAGATGTCTGAAACGTTTTTTAATAAAGATGTCTTGTTTTAAAGCGTTCAAATCCAAATCAAGGATGTATTAGTCGTAGTAGTAACCTGAATATACGGTGAGATTTAGATGTGTATTCAAATATTTTATACAAAGTTGTTATATTGCTCAGTGCTCCAAAAAACAGAGTTTCATAAAATGCTTATTTATAATTTACAATAGTAGTAGTACATAGATGATTTTGTCACCAATGTAGGATTACACCTTTGTAGATTTGATTTAATTTTTTTCAAATACAATCATAAGATATTTTTAAAGAATAATTTATGTAAATATTGAGCAAAGGCTGATCGTATAAAGTGCAAGTGTGAGCTCCAAAAGATACTAAGAAGCGAATATTGAAGTTTTTGAAATTAAATGTAGACACATTTGGGGTAAATAAATAAGTCGTAAGTCGTTTATAGAACGTCGTACGAATCGTGGCACTAAAAAGCTTGTGGAAAATTTAACAAACACAAAACGTTTCATACTGACATTTCTGCGCCATCTCCTTCGCATGAAAAATGACGTCGCTGACGAGCCTGGCCGCAGCTTCACGTATGTCGTGGTCAAATTCTTGGATTTCAGGCTCCGGTGATGTAACTCCTGGAACAGGTATCAACACGCGAAATAGAAGTCAATACTAGACTTTCAATATTACTAATATATTATTAGACTAAGGCACACTAGAAAAGTGTATCTTCAATTATATATTCAGTTTTGCCTGTTTCGACAATTCTGTTTACTTAGTTTTAGACTGTTACTATAATTTGTCATTTCTAGCCAATACCTCATGAAAATAATGCAACTTAGTAGCCTATTTTCTCAGTTTGCAGCAAGTTATTATCAACTGTATTATCACTTCCCAGATCAGCGGATTTTCCCCTGGAACTAAAATACGGCATCGATCCTTTAAATTGCTTATTATCTTCAATCGTTGGATTGGGCAATTTTAGTTGATAAGAGAACGCGCTATAGCACAAAAATGTTCTTGTTTTGGCGAAGACGGCGAAGGGATCTATGGGTGAGCCTGAGCTCGAAGTTCAGATCCCTTTCTACCCTATGTTAGGCAAGTGATCGGAGGTGGGTGCCAAATGACACTGCACGTAACAAGCACAACTTAGTGTCTAAGCAGTTAATTGAAAACTGTTTCTTCAGGTTCTGCTTCTCGATCAACTTAATTATAAAATTAGAGCTTTAGTGCAAAGAGGTTACCTACAATGGTACTGGCACCTAAGATTTTGTGTGTCCTTAACGTATATGGGGGATTTGGCGGAGGGACATGAAGTCAATGTTGCGTGGAGTTTACTCTCAGTAACTAGCTACTTGCTAAACTACAATAACGTAACTTCTGTATCCATCCATATCGAAGGTTTCGACACGACGTGCGTAAAAATGTGCTTATGTGGTCCGTTGTAGCCAACTTCCTTCCAGGAATATCGCTTACACCTGGACGATGGTATTTTCTAAAAGGTGTGATTGACGCACTCAACTTTTCCATGGATAACTATCTGCTCATAAAGATGACGCTCTCACTTAATATAGATGGACGGGGTTTCAGGCAATCGAGCGACCTTCGCTCTCCTCTTAAACATCGTTCGTCCAGAGCAAGCTCGCAAATATGTTTTATCAGAAACGTGAGTAGAGACATTGACATTATTACTGTTAATGTGGAGCCCATTATCCTCATGGTTTATATTTTATGCTGAAGTTTAGTAAATAAGGTCAAATGTACGCTATGAACTAGTTAAGGGACTCCTCCAGAATTTGTTTTCAGCAATTCCCCATATACGGTAATATTTTTTATTCATAATTTTTAAGTCAAATGCAGGTGTAAGCAATTATCTGTAGCCTTGCATCAGGTTGACTTGTGTAGCAGTTTTGTTACACGATTTTGTTACAACTTTCCGAACGGGCAGCTTACTTTGAATCAAATAATATACAAAGTTTGAAACATATAACTAATGCTTTTAAGAAAAAATGTATTAGAAAATATTTTGCTTGAAACGCAATAATTTATAGAATAGGTTTCACTTTCAAAACCACGATATCTATTATGGTCTAGGTGCTAATAGTTTTTTGCGAACGAAATGTCGATACACTTATTTGCAGTTTATGACTGTTACCAGACACGTTCCCCTAATCGGCCAATGATGGCTTAGATGTGGAGCCTAGGATTTCATAGCAGATTGCCGATCTCTTGTCTAATATTTTATTTTAGAGCCGATCTCTTGTCTAAGACGCACGGTCCTCACAGCATTTCTAGTCTCTCTCAGTCCATTGCTGCTGCCCGACAACGATGGACCTAACTGTTTTCAAACTGTTTGCATACAGTCTAGAGCGATAAGATAGAATAAGTATCACTCATGTTTTTTAACATTTAGGAAACGTAAAGCTTTTGCCGTATACCCCATGTTCTCAAAACAAGAGGTTACAACGGTGATATACTCTGAATGTGGTATTCAGAAATCTAATACTTATCCACAGGGTAATAAAACGAATCTGCTGCTAATGACCCGTTTAACAAAGATAATGGGTCGTAACATCTTTTCTAATAGTGAATTACTTATATAGAACATATCACCGTGGACCATTAGGCTACTTTATATCCTTCAACACAAAATTCAGCCTGCGTTAAATAAGTACTTCCTTTGGACAGCATACTTTTCCATATGCAAATATGCAGTTATACATGGTACTAATTCGTGTGGAGTTATAGACTATTTATTTCAATTCTCTTGTAGCTTGTTGCCAATAGCATTGTTAGACAAAAACATGACGACATTGTTCTTTAGCGTCTTTTCATATTTTATATATTCGACTGCTTCGACCATTAATAAGCGGTCTATAGCACGATCAAAGAATGAACAGAATGGCACACTAATATTACAAGTAATGTTCCCATGCCTCCACCACACGCTCCAATCAATTTATAACTGTCGGAAAAACAAATTAATATTAAGAACTCCGACAGTAGGAAACATTCTCGTGTATGCGTGATTGTTGTCACCCAGGTTAAATTCTATTGGCCCGCTCGTTCATGCCCTAAAATTGTACAGTTTGTAACAAGGATGAAGCAGTCTGGTAAAGGGTACGGGGGTGTTTCGAAGACTGGACAGCCTTGAAGGCACTAAGGTTAGGGCTTCTGGGCAGGGAACAACGGTCTGAGTACCACGAAAACCGCCGTTGCTATTGTTATTTTAGAAAAATCCCTGATCTAACATAGTATGGTGGCTAATTAAACAAACTTTGATAAGGTAGTGCATTATATGCAGACAAATGTATGCCGTGTTATTTTATGCCGTAAGCAAGTAAAATGTTCAAGCCTTGAGGTCGAAAGCTGGCCATTGCGTGCCAGGCTATCTGGCAGACTTCTCGGGGCACTATATCAGTAAAAAAGCCTGCTTTCCACACCGATATGATACGCCGGCTTCAATTCGAATCCATTCTAGCTCGTGTAAATGAGCCAATCACCCTCAGCTGTGAGTCCACTCAGACCTTTCACAAGCACAATGAAGGCCGTACCTGGACATTACCCTCGGTCAGGTTGATTACACACACGGGATGTCGGATTGGCAAGTTTACGAAGTCAAGAGGAACCTGTTTGATCACTACTGTGTGGAGTACCTAGTAAACTGGGGCCGAGATGGCCTTAATGTCGGGCACTAAGGCCAGAAGTTGATTTCCTGGGCGATGAAACCTTCATCGAGCGCGTCGAGAGCAGCATTGCAGAGAGAGGCATGTCCAGCTTACCCGACAAGCAGCAGGGTCTCTTGTAGACTCTTGCGTTTCTCTGGTTGAACCGGCGAAGAGACGACCGATGGCATCGAAGTACTGGTGGAACCTGAAATTCAGGTGTCCAGGTATTCTACTTTTGAACTACAACAAATATCTTGCGCTACCTCGCGCAATACGATTATGTCTCTGTGTCTTCGAGGCAGGACTTTCGGGAATCCCTTTGAAAATCGGTAGGAAGAAATTGGAGGAGTGGCAAGTAGCGGCCTCGGACTTGAATTAACGAAAAGCGACCCTATCATCGGGCTTCCGTCAATGCCCGCTTTTCGACCCCGGCGCCCTTCGTGGAAGATACCCCTTAAAATGGCATCCCGCCAGCTGATGTTATGATCGCGCGGGGGCTTATCAAACTCTTATACCCTTGACAGATTACCCGTTGCTAGGAACAAAGTTTTCTTTCGGGAGTTTCCCAACATAGTAGCGGAGTTAGCTTCGATTACATTCTAAACAGACAGGCCTCGAGTAGCCTGGAAGAGGGTCAACGCTATTTTGAATCCGAAAAGAGAGGAAAAATACTACTGTATTTGCTTGCTAAGTGCCTTGGCAAGAGCAATAGATAGTGAAAGATTAAATCAGGTCTTTTGCATGGAAACATGGCCTCCTCTAACATACTCAGGTCGGGTCTGTAGAGGGTGGTGTACAGAAAATATGGATTCCTACCGTCTTCTAGGGCTACAAAACTCAGCATGGCAGTACACGAGTTCGACACCGTGGGATGTTAAGAGCCAGAGAAAGAGACGACTCTGGCAAGGTCCCTCGAAAGACCGGGGTCCTTGGGAAAAAACTTTTCAACTGACAAAAAGTATAAAACTCCATGCAGGAGGAAAAATTGGATGCGACCCTGTGCTACTCACTTGTCGAGTTCACAATTTCGTGTCGGGTGTGGCGGAGAACCCGACGGGCGGCCCCGACCGATGAGCTCTTGCCGCCCACCGGCCTGCAATACTACTATTAAATGAATTTTCGAACCGTACGGGGAAGACCAGTGCGGTGTGAGTTTAGGTGCAGTAGGCATGCCTTTTGCATGGCGAATATTTTGCACGAAACAAGGGCGCGCATGAGCACTTCTCTGTCTCAAAAAAAAAGTGTACAGATTAAGTAGGCCTAATAATCATGATAATAAAAGTAATAACAGTAATAACCATAATGGTAGTAATAGTAGTAATTTTAATAATAATAAAGGAAGAACCCTCTTTTGACATAAACCTATGCTCTAGTTGCAGGGACCTTTTCGCTTCGTGGATGTAAAATAAAATGTAAGGTATTCGCCATAAATCACAATATAATTGCGAGGTCCTTGTCTAAATTTAAAACTTTACGGTTAGTCCAATCAAAGGGATATTTATTCTGGCAGAATCATCGATATACTTACCCTTTGAAACATGTGTAATTTGGTGGAATCCAAATTTAAAATTGCGCTTTTTCGACTTTGTTATTTCGAACGTCTCTATAAGTGGTGATAAGCCGGACAAGGCCACTGTTAAAGTGATTCTGTGGGCTGCTCTTGCTGTTTTGGTAGGGCGAGGTGTTAGGCGAAGATATGCCATTGCAGGGCATGTAGGCTTGCTTGGCCAACAATAGATAAAACGGTTATTTTTTAACATGCGACGATAATGGAAAGACGACAAAAAGAAGAGTAGAAAGTCTCTCCTTAGTTCGCCTGGTGACTTCAAAGTAAAGCCAACGAACGAACTGAACATAAATGAACTTATCCAGGGCATCAAAGGCACTTTTTCCTTAGAGCAGCCACAATGTTGTGAGCAGAGACTCTTCGACAACTGAATGTAGCCTGACGCTACAGTTGCAGCTGTATAAAAGAAATTGCGTGTCTTGTGCTTCTTTTCTTATTTTTCCTCTAAATTAAAAAGTAAGCTTTAGAGCCATGCACACGGACTCAAGTACTCCTTCGATTACCTGAAACCTGGTTTTGACCCAGAACCCAGACCCTAACCTCCTCGCGGCAAACTTTCTTCGATCTAGTTTTATTATCTCCTTTGGCAATTATCGGAGTCCGTCCACATAGTAGAAGGTCGCGCGTATTGCGTTACTCACGGTTGCCCTTCCCCTGTCATATATATTACACTGTTTTTATTATATCTCGGTTTTCATTAGATATATAATCCTCGGATCTCAAGGATCTCAATTATAAGCGTTCAAAGCTGGAAAGTACTTTGGTAAAATATACCAGGTTTTGCAAAACTCTTCTCAAAAACAGGCCTTCGTGGCCACAAGACGCTGAGGACAATACAGGAATATAGATGGCCTCAGTGGCTCGGCCCCAATCCGAGTACGGCAACAGGTTCTTGTGGGTACAGGTACGACATTATAGTCGCTTTTTCTCTATTCGTAATGCTTATAGTAACACATTGGACGAACTAAATACTTAGCTTGACGAACTAGCCGAATCCGCGAGAAGATGCTAGCCTTGGCCAGATTAACCTCCGGAGATTGTAAGGCTGTCTCGGAACCGCGGCGTTCCGCGCACACGGGCACTCGGGGCAGAATTGTTCCAGAGTAGATGGCTACGCATGACCTAATCACTTTCAATTCACGCCTACTTTCACGAGCATAACTAGGAGTCTTACTAGGACCTCACCTTGTGCCGGAGGGACTACATACACAGGGTGACGGGCTAGCGACTATAGTGTCTGAGAAGAACCCCTTCAATCACTACTGTGTGAAGCACCTAATAGACCGATCGGGCAAGGGCCTTTTGCCGGTGGCTAAATTTTCATCCAGCGAGTCAAGCGCATCATTGCCTAAAGAAAAAGGCCCAGCTCATTTAATGAGCTCAGTCTCCTAATGCTTGCATTTCTCGCTCACACTAACCAAGGAAACCACCAGTAGCGTTCAAGTACTAGTGGAATTTAGAAATTCAGGCGGCCAGGTATTCTCGTGGCAAGTTCTGACACAACCTTGAAATGGAACGGGGCCGCAATGCCAATCTAAAACTGTCACAGCGTTACTTTTAGGCTGTAACAAAGGAAAGACTATCCTGTGTAAGACAATTACGATCGACAAATGGCAATGCTGGGACAGGCTCTTCGAAATAATCGAGATCGATTTTTCGGAAATTCCTTTCAAGCTCATCAGAAAGAACTTGAACTGCCTGCCTTCTCCTAGAGATATGACTTAAACCAATCTGTCGTACACCGTGAACACCCGAAACACTCGCAACTTTTGCAGGAGCATCGAATTATGCAGAGATTTGAAAATAGCCGCCATATTGAAAACACCTCAAGGCAACCAACTTATTCTCAGTCGCATCGGCAAAACTATCTCCTGCATTGGCAGTCTTTTGAAAAAAGTATGCGGAAGCGATTTCAGGCGACCGTGATCCCAAAATACCTAGAAGAAAAATTAAAGACAATAAAAAACCCGTACACGCTCTCATTTTTTCTATAAAAATTAACTAGTATTGCGCCCTCAATCTGGTTGAAAATAAGCCGCTTTTGAATGGTCAGTTAGTAATATTAGCCAGAGGGCGCCCGATAGGTCAGGCTGAATTCTATGGCTGGATGAGACACCAGTGTCTTATCCAGCCACAGTATTCTCTAGAACCGTGTAAACCTTTAATGGAGTAACGTCACATCCTAAAAGAGGCACCAGCAGTCTATGAGATTTATAAAAGCTATTTACGAATGGCAATTTTAGTAGCATGGGACCCACTGCAGCAGCCTAAAGTCTCTGAAACTGTCGTGTGGAATCAAGGTAAAGTACGTAAACTTCCATATTGTGTGACCCTTCAACTTCGTCAAGCGGTTTTTATAAACGACACTTTGTCTGTATCATTGCAGAGCACAGCGGTTGGCCGCTCTAGATTGTCCTAACGCACATTTAGGATGCCATTTTTGCATTTCACATATATATATATATATATATATATATATATAAAAGAGAC
>MNPL01025226.1:22852-37704 GCA_002081605.1 Tropilaelaps mercedesae
CTCCAAAATGCTATAGCATAATATAGCAGCGGCACCAGCTATGTTTTATTGAGAAGTACAGGCCGCTTACAGGAACTCGGATCGTCTCTTTGGCGAGCATCTCCAACCTCTCTTTGTAACATGGTAGCCATCGCGTGGCACTTAGGCAAGGGGGTTCATGTCCAGGTGATCATGCCACCTAAAATTTCCTTGTGACGTGAACCTCAGACATTTTACGATACCCACTTTACCACCACAAAAGCGAATAGCAGCAAGCTCAACACTTTTGAGGCGAATGAAAAAGAGAAATCTGTTTACTGGTCTTGATTACAACTCCAGACCTTTCGAGCATTCTAACGATATCTTCAACCCTCTCAAGGGCTTTATGCATGTCGTTTTGAGCTACACTTTAATGAATGTGGAACATTATCTGCATAGGTGTCCGTCTTGCAGAAGTTCCCAGTTTCCTAGTTGCGATTTCCAGAAGAATAAACTCAATGAAGATTAATAAGTAATATGAATGGCCCAAAAATAGATGCTTGTGGTGTTTCGATGTAGACCTTGCAATATTCCGACCGATGCCACCGATCTTAACTGCTTGTCATCTACCTGAGAGCGAGACCATTTTACAACCACCTCGACGCATTCACAGACCTTCAAAGCTTGCAGAAAAAACGTGTGGTAAGGCAACTGAAAACAGCTGACAATTCAAATAAAGCATCGATGCGCATTTGATCTTCTCAAATGTGTTAGTGACTTGCCATAGGTGAGCAAAAACCGACTCAGGCGACCGGGTTCTCCTGACTAGCAAATCCAGAAGAAAGTAATCTTTTCTCAAAGACGTCGAATATCTACTCTGCAGGTCAAGTAGAACAGTAATTCTTTACAAGCTTTCGATAACCAATAGAAGCGATTTCATTCTTCTTTACAAAGACGAGCAGCTTGTTTTCGAATTTAGCCTGTCACGAGTAACATAATAGAAACTCTTTAAGCAAAATGGAATGTATCTGAACATCATAAAAAAACAGCCAACAGTTCTAAAATATTTGTTTTTAAGCCATTCTGGGTTGCCTCAGTAGCAGCTACCAGCTGAATCAAGCAATGTCCATTTCGATATGGGTAGTTTTGATGGTCTATCACTCCGACTAGTCATACTTGGCTCGTAATGAAACAAAGGTTCAAGTATCCCGCAAGTATCGTGTCCTTTCCCGCTCTAAAAAACAAAACTGAATGCAATTCTGACGTCGTGCCATGTTATTATAGGATGAGGTAAGGTTTTCGACACCATACGTGCAACAAGCCTGGTTAGCCGTACGTAGATGATGCGAAAATCATTTGGAGAATGGACACGATTCCATGCTTCTCACAAGCAGCAATTCACGCAGCTTTCAAAATCTATAATTAATCAATACCAGGGAGTTCAGCACAAAGTTGGCTGAGAACAAAAAGCTCTTGAAAACCTAGTAAAGCTTTTCTTGACTATTGAAGTAATTTTCGTTATTTAAGATCATTCCACCACCGCCAGCATGCTGTAAATGCCTACACCAACAGAGGTGCAAACTGTCTTGGTGTTCACTTCAACTTTCGTAAAAATGCCCTACCTCTAGCAAAGCACGCGGTAGCTTTTATATTCAACGTCTAACGATAGGTTGAAAAGATAACGCTCATCAGCAGGGACTTATTTTTTGGATTTAACCCTAGCGTGACGCACAGAGCAATACTCTGTAGCTGCAAAGTTCGATAGCAAACTTAGAACCACCGCCCTTTGCAGGTCTAAAACATGCTCTTTTACATTATCATAAATTCTAAGTTATATTAAATCGTAGTCAGGTATTATTCAAACCGAATAAATTGAGCAAACCAATTGCATCTGGTTCACAAAATATATGCAAAGGTTCTGACAATTTCGAGTGATCAACCCAAAGTGAGAAGAGACAAGACACGGTGAAAATATCCATCCTTTTAAAGACTGTCCCTTTATAATACATGTTTGCAACCTCGTTGAGTTGAGGGGGTCATACTACTAGTCACCAAAGTTTTCACGTAAGTTTTCTTTTTACGTAATTCTGGTGCCGCTCTCTTTTCGCCACAAACAGTATATTGTGTGCTTACACCGACAGTATCCTCGTTGTTCAGGACCGGTTATAACCATATTGAATAGCAGTGGTCATGTCAAACCCTCTGAGACAAGCCGCTCACTTGAGTTAACATCGCCGTCACCTGTATATCGTGTACACGTATACATTTTGTTGTATGTATCAGGCTACACCATGTATGCAGGCCCACTACAAGAAAGCGCCGCGTATGGCAATGTGCAAACTTTATAAATCACCCCCAAAAATAGTGAGACAAATATCTATTCATTCTGGACTAAAGTCCGCCTATAATATTGGCGACCAGATATCACACCCTTGAATTCTAAAGACATCAATGGCGAAACAAAGCAGCAACAACTGTTCGAGAAACCAAATGCGACCTTGAAAATCTATTTCAAGCGTCAAGCGGAGATTATTAGGACGAATCTTCAGCAGAACGCAGGAAGAACATTTTAACAAAAACAAGCCGTGTTTCAACAGCTGATCGTTTGACCGCAGTAATTGATATGTGCATGAAAATGACTTACTATTAAATAAGTATTGACCTCGACAATTAAGAACTGTGAGCACTCCTTGGATAGAACCAAAGAAGATAGGGACGGCGCGACTAAGGGGTTGTGCGGACAACAACGCTGCGCGAGCATGCATGGGACGGTGTACTTCAAAGCAGTGCGTACAGTCAAGTAGCATAGACTACGGAATTGAGCGCGGTATGGTCCGAATAAGGGCGCAACTGGCGTAGTTGCGGCCACGGAAGGAATGTGAACTCACATTCGTTTTTCCCCTTCCCTCCCCTGGGGAGGATTAGCTCATCAACAATATGCCGGTGTAGTGTTCTCCTCCCTCTCTGCGCTCAAACGAAGGGCTCGTAGTGAAAAAAAACTGCCCGTGTCCGTTGACCAAGATAAGGCGGTGCACGACATGCTGGACGCTTTGAACTCCACGAAGGATAGACCAAAATCAGGACAAATGAGCCGAACTCATCATAGTTACATTGTAACTGCTTGCTCTATTATGTCTGATAGATAGAATGTTTTGTTGGCTAGGCTCGATAGCGTTGACACAGAGGTTATGCTCCTGCGTGGCTTTGTCAATACAGGCAGCCTTTTTAGCCTGCGTGGCTTTACAGTTCCGTACTACCAACGGTGTCAAAGCGCCGTCGAATATCCTCGTCGAAAATCTTACAAAGACGAACGAGAGGAAAAACCAAGGCCGTTCACCCGACGGGCCGCACTTTGCCCACCAAAAAGCCTACCTAATCATAAATCATTAAGTATACCACAATAAAGTCAGCCAATCAAACTCTGATAGCGGTAGGCGTGCCTACGACCTACGGTTAGAAATAGCTGTAAGAAAACCGCTGAAGTGCTCTTACTGCGCGGGCCGAACAAATTCTCCTCAGGGACAGGCCTGCATAACCACAGGATGCCAGGGGCGATATAGGTATACAGATCTCAATGGATCGGTTTCGATTTGGCCATGGCAATGGGTTTTTGTGAGTAAAACTTCGACGTTTTGATTGCCTGCACTCTCTTCATACACAGAAGGTGCATGTACAGAGAGTGACAGGGTTGGCAAGTTTTCAACGCCGAGGAGAGCCTTTCTGATCAATGGGTGAAGTACCTAGGAGACCGCGTCAGATCAAAACATTTTTGGTCTGACCAGGTCTACTAGGTACTTCTGGAAGGACGAGCACCAAAATCGAGACATTTTCCCTGGCAATGAGGCCCTCATCGAACGAGTCAAGCGCGCCAAGTGCAAGCCCAGCTCACCCAGCGATCTACACAGCCTCCTCTTAGACTCCTATGTTCTCCGGCCACACCCGGCAAGGAGACGAGCGGTGGCCCCCGAATACCGGCCAAACACTACCGGCAATTTTTTACCGGGCATCTCACATGGAAGGTGCCTCCAGGATGACATTCTGCCGGGCGTGCCTATTAGATATGATTTTCGGCCGCAGTGGTTTTCTTTAAGGAATTTTTCGACATAGCGGCAGGAGTAGTTCCAATTATTCTGCAGGCAGGTTTCCGGCCGCTCTGAACTTGACTTAAAAAATGTTAGGACTTTACCGAAAGTAGGAGTTTAAACTCAATGTAAAGTTTTCGTGGAAATAAAGGGGAAGAACATACCATGAGAGAGATTATGGACAATGACATAGGGTGCGTAGACATAAAGAACATTGAAGATCGTGGTTTAGACCGCACTAATAACGATGAAACACTTGCGGAGAAAGGCGATCACAATTATGATAAAGGAAAACAACACTTAGAAGATAAAAACAGTGATGAAAATAGAATTCATTGACCGCCTTACTACTAATTTTTAGGCGTTAACACGAGAGATGGCACAATTACTTAAGAGTAGAAATGTTAATCTGAAAGTCAAGAACGGCCTGCGGCGAATAAGGAGTGGCTTTCGAGAGGTAAAAAGAACAGCGAAGACTGAGTGTCTAATGGCCGATTCACTTGATAATGAATATTTCAAGTCACGGAGGCAAAAGCTGTGCTAAGGATAAATCAGCGTCCTAGATGTAAAGATTACCACAATTAAAAAAGCGATTAAAAAACACATTAAACATATTACCACAATTAAAAAATTAAATTTAGATGCTCTTAAGCTGAGAGATAAGTTACTGAGAGAGCTGAATAAAGAAGCACCCCAGCTGCACACAGATAATAAAGAGCTTCAAATAGGGTTCGAGAACTCAGGTAAGCTAAAGAGGCTCTATAGCAGCTATATCCCAAAGCAGACAATTGAAAAGGACATACAGGAATGCAATGAGGAGGAAGAGGTATACAAAGAACGTTACTAAGATCTCCAGAGAATTTCAAAAACGAGATAGGAGCATCGTGAAGACAGACATCCGTAAGTAAACAACAGCAGGGGTAGGTAAGATTGAGCAAAAGGGAACGTTGATCTCGGTGATAGTGTTAAGAATCGGCGGATATCCTCGTAGATAGACATTGGTCGGTAAAGACGATAATGGACATTATGATCAAATTTGAAGAGGAAATCGGCCTGAAGAGCACAACTGTGAACACATTGCCAGGGCTTACGTTACCACAATGGGTGGAGAAAGCGTAAGAAACTAGTAGAATGTTTACCCAAATTGTTTGATGATCTGTTCATAGTCACCATCAGTAAAAAAGCAGGTATAGGATATACGAGATTCACAAAATTCTGGAGTGATGGTCCCCACAAACTCCTTATTGTCCAAAACACGGTAGAGGAAAGGTATGCTAATGGACTTCGTAAAGCAAAGCTAATTACCAATCACAGAGATGGAACGGCAGCACAACCTTAAGATTGCGTCGTGCGAAACATGGAGGGACGGAACCGTTAATATTAAGTTAAGAGAGCAACAAGACGGAGGTGTGACTTAGCTGGCGGCGGCTTTCACAGCGTAAGATCGACAGAACGTCAAACAGATACATGTGTTTCAACCAAAATAGATTATCAAAAATTTTTCAGAACATTCTTCTGAGCCAGAAACAATGAAAGCGCTGGAAAGGTCACTGGATTAGCCAATTGATGCCACTATCGATCATACCAGAGAAGTTTATGATAGGATATAATATGGACTGATTGAAGGAAAGCTTCCTAACAAGGGTTTGTATCCCTGTTTCTCTATTCCACTTGGTTGGGCGACTTGCCCGGTCTACAACTGTGTGGATTCCCTGGTGCCAGAACTGTCAACGGTAGAAAGTGGTACTGGCGCAAGAGACAGATAATAAAGGCTTCACAACTTTTTTTGCCAGAAAAGGTGCACAAAGACAAACCTTTCCAAATGAGGAAAGCTGGACCAAAAGGAGCCATGAACTTGTTACAAACATACTCATAAATGGCAGTTTTAGATTTTTCCAAGCAAACTGCAACAGAGAAAAGAAGGTACATGATTTGGCGGAAGCCGCGACATTAGAACTTGGGGCCTATATCATGCTGTTTAGTGAGGCAAAGAGGGCAGTCATCAGAAATAAGCAGTTGGTGGCGGATTGCTCAGGTAATACGCGATAACGGTTGAAGATCACAATATGATTGTAAGGCGCGACGGGTCGAGGCTACCTCTGAGTGAGACTAGCTGAGGGTATCGAAAAGATATGCTCCTGTTATTGACGCGGCAGTAGAACCTTTCTGTGAGTATGTGGCGAGTCCATCAGCGGAAATAGTGGACAGAGAAGGTCTAGTTATTACAGGAGGTCTTATTACTTAGGGGAGCAGGGTAACCAATCAAAAAAGGCGGTTAGTCGAAGACTGGCTGGCTGCTAACAAACTGGTCGTAGCTAATTTAGGGAGGATCTAACCTTCGAAGGAATCAAAAGGAGGGCCCGGATAGATCTCAGACAACCAGACAGAAAACGTTCAATGGGATACATAAGTAAAGCGTCGTTACCGAGCTGGAACCAGAGGTGACCACAATTATAATCTGTTCGGCGTTTTCTCGTCCTGCACTCTCCATAACAGCCTTAACTAAAAGGCTAAGATATTCAGGCACAAATAAATTTAAAAAAATGTTTAAGGGAGCACTGAAGCTGCAGGGTGCAGCGAAAGAGGCCTAGCTGCTCTACAATCTGGTTATCGAAGCATGCGGAAGATATAGTAAAAGCAACCTCACTCAACGCTAGAAAAGGCAAGGTCTGGTGGATAGGGGAAGTTCCAGGCTTGGGAAGGAAGTTCAGTACCTGCATATAGCGGATGACTAGACTTAGTAGGCCCTCTACGGCAGCTGAGAAGAAGACCAGACCTACACAAAGAATTAAAAAGTATCAAAAAAATATTTTAGAGAGCTTTGATTGACAATATCAACTCTGACCCATGGGGCTCCCCGTACAACGTGGTGAAGAAAAAATGAAAATATATCAACCAAGGTCCACCACAATAAAAAAGACATTCACGTAGCAAAGAACTTGTTTCCTCCAGGGTTGAATTTTGACGGATATGCGTTTCAATCAGCACCTGATGATCTCGAAATCTCTGAGGTTACCGAGCAGAAAGTGTTGATAACCGCTGAAAGAAAGCTCAATACTCTCCTAAGAGAAGGCAGTTTCCCTGCCTTTTGGAATTAGGCGAAACCAGTTCTTGCACCGAGTAAGTCGTACAGGCGTATCTGCCTGCTGAACTCCTTTTCAAAATAAGTTGAGAGAATCATCGAGAATAAGTTCAGAATCCTTGCAAAAAACGTCTCTTTTATCCAAACAGCAACATAGATTTAACAAGCACCGGTTTGTTTTATCAGCCATAAGTGGAATTGTCAATGAAGTCAAAAAAGCAGGAAGGCCATTAAGAGCAGAAAACTGGTCTCAAGGGTTCTGCTGGATGTCAAAAATACATTCAATTCAATAAGCTGAAAACACATATTGAAAACAGTAAGGTAGATAGTCTAGAAGGTCCGAGCTAGGTCAGAGGGGTCAAGATCTTAACTGTTATGTACCCCAGCGATCTTGTCAACCGCAGTTCTTACAAAAAGGTTTTCAATAATTTTTCAGTCACAAAGCGCTCATCTGTAGATCTTTCGAGCCGGACCGATTCCTTTACTGCTTGATGCTCATTTGAAGCTTCAACGCAAGAGGAGGCCGCCCACGTCCTAAACTCTGAAGAAAATGCTGGCATCTAGTTGAGGAGATAATGCCAGTTCGTGATCTTGACACTACATGAGCCAGGGTTGGCGGTATGCTTTTTCTCTTCCGCTTCTTTTTTGACCCGAATGATGTGACAGACAAAGCCGGGCCTCCGGAATAGAAATTTGAGCATCTCCTAACCTTGAACGGTTCTTCCCTGTCCGTCACCTAACACATAATGAGTGTGTCCTTCATTGGCAGGAAGTGGACAACGTGACTTAGAGTTTGTCTAACCGGGGACAAGAATTCTCGGGGGCCAGTACAGCAAGTATGGTATCTGGAACAGCCGTGGTAATGATGGGTCTCGTATTACTCTGATCGTTGCCCCCCCGTTCTCTCAGTAGTCCAGACCTCAAAGCTTCCATCATAGTGGCTACAGGGCTGCCCAGTCCTCGAAGCTCCGCCAGTGTTCTCGGCAAGACTGCCTCGTCCATTTAATTTCCACTTGCGGGGTCGGAGCAGAACCCCTTGATGAGCGTCGCCAGTGTCATTTCACTTTCCAAGACTGACACGAAGAAATCAGAGAAATGACAAAGCATGGCATTGGACTTCGAAAAACGGGAAGCTACCCTAACATCGCTCTTCCCACAACGTCATTCCTTCGATCTGGCACTCGTCGTAGAAGAAAAAATCCCAGGATGACATTTCGCCAGTTACGCCGGCTGAAGTTGTGATCGCGGGAAAATGTATCAAACACAACAAGGCTATAGAACCTTTTTCTGCTGTAAAGGTCTTTGTTAAGGAACCTCCCTACATACCGGCGGAGATAGCTTTGATTAGACTGCTAGTGGGCAGCCTTCCAACGATCTAGAAAAGAGCTAACGTTGTTTTGACGACAAATTGGGAAAGGAAATATCACCTTATCGTCTTAGTTAGTACCTTAGCCAAACAACTAGGGGCGATAGTAAGGGGCAAACTCAGATCCTCGGCTTTAAAGTGACCGAGACATAATCTGCGGCGTGCTGAGGATGGCGGCCCTTCGCATCTTCCACGGCTACAATACAGTCAGCACGACAGCTTTGGTCCTGGCGGGCTCTATGCTGTGGGATTTCACAAAGAAAACAATTCTGGCCTCGCAAGAAAAGACCGTCGCCCATGAAGAACATTTTTTGACTGGCAAGAGGTGTGTAACTTCATGCAAGAGAGCCATCTGAGCATTGTAGTCAAAGAGCTCCTAGTGTGAATTAAGATCCCACTGGGAAAATGGGGCGGATCATTTACTTGTAACCTAGGTTTTCACCAAACAAAGGAACTTTGAAGAATATTTGCACCGTTTAATCCTCACGGCGACGGATGTCTACGAGTTCTACGCCAGCGACACGTTACTAACTCTCTTCTATTTTCCAGTTTTCAGAGATCATCGAGACTCGCCGTCAGACTAACAAGCCAAAAGAGCATAGGGCTTCGTGCACTATGTGTATGAAGACAAAAACAACAGGTCAAATTACAGTGGAACAAGCTGGTATAAGTCAGAAAAGAAAAGCAGAAAGGACGCGACCCTCGCACCATTCACTCGTCGGGTTTACACGTTTCGGGACATAAGGTCTGATGTGATGAAGAACCTGGCAGAGGATCTCAACTGAATTCTTCGGTCGGGCAGGACTACCATTGAATGAAAACTCGAGCCGTGGGGTGAAGATAGTGTAACGTGAGTTTTAGTCTTAAAGGCATGCCTTTTACAGGAATCTCATACTACTCGGGAAAATACTTTGCCACGAGGCGCGTACGAGCGTTTCTACGTCACAATAGCAGAATTGGCAACAACGAAGCACACACGCTAGAACCGCTCTTGTCAACGAAGTTTATCATGAACAATTTAGTTAATAGGTACTTCACGTTCAATTCAAGTAACGTAATCACTTTCGAAAAACAGTTCTCCAGTTATAAATCGGTAATAACGACCAACGGTTCATCATCTGACGATGTCTCAAAACCAAGGGTTGTGATCGAAGAGCTGGATACGTCCTCGTATACCAGATTCAAAGCACATATTTTTCCTAAAGAACTTATGATGTGACCTACGGGGAAACAGTGGACGCTTTGGAAGAACTCTTTAGCCACAACCCCACTTTGCCAGAAGGTATGCCTGAGATTTCAATTCCATTATGATTCCTTAAAGACTTTAGATGGATATTCAAGCAAGATAAACTGATCGTAGGAATTTGACGAGGTATCAACTTACACGCTAGATTAAGGTAGATGCTTGCTTTAGTTTTGCGGACGTAAAAAGCCTGAGTAAGAAGTCAAGTTAGATATCCAGATGACAAGCTAGCAATCACACTTACGGAATTTCAACCAACATAATGCAATTCATACAGCTAAAAAATGCATCACATATACTCAGTGACACAACATACGTTCATAAAATCGGATCCGACAAAATCTTCAAAAGACGAAAAGTACAACAATATCACAAGCTTAGAAATCTAATGGTATACATATGCAACCATCCTACCCTTGCAAATTTTGTGTCATGAGTGAAAAATATGTATTGTACCAAAGTTTAACATTCATCATGTATCTTAGTTTTTCTGCAATGCGATTCGGATATGCATCGCTGTATCTGTGTGCAATCTTATGGTACCGTAAGAATACGCTATCACGTCGTATTTACCGTACGCTACTTATCAACAAACACCTTGTGGAGTTTAAAATCCATACAGAATCAGAAGTAAATGGCAATAAAGTCGTGTACTCACTTGACTTACCTAAGCTCTATCCAATACCTAATCACCTCTAGGTTGCAAACATTCAATAGTGGAAGGTTCTACCCACTGCAAATCCAACTCTCTAACCAAGTTGCCAAGTACTACGTTATTGAATCAACTTTTTACTAGATTTATATTGGATGGAAAAACATCTATAGAACAAGCCTGTTGCGTGCATTGGGTGAAAACGGAATGGCACAGTCGGCTTTAATACATAACTTCATAGAACAATTGGTAAAGTGTTTTTTTATGCCAGGCCCTAGACTTTGCACAAAAATTAAAGCGCACTTACAATTTACACAAGTGACTAATTAGATTTCCAGATGGTTAGACCAGTGGCATACAAAGGTCCCGAAGCCAGAAATTGAACTACGACGATTCCTTCATAATCGTGTCGTAAAACCAATAACCCATTCTGATTCTGCAGCAGCGATAGTTTTTGTCAAAAAAATGAAGAGATTAAGTTGCACGCTGATGGCTTCTGTGCTCATTACGGGCGCCATCTGGCGAGCGGAAACTGAGTGGAGTCCAACACTACGTGCCTTCCAAGAGCACATCTTCAGATCGAAGCAAACGAATCTAGAAAACGTCTTACAACAAACACAACAAAGGTACTTTTCCAATACAGGAGATTATTGTTCGATGTAAAATGCGCAATATTTTTTTTCGACAAGTTAGGGTGTTACTAACTGGTACAATTGCCACTGACTCAACCATAAAAAGCAAAAAGAACGATTAATTAAATAATTCGCACGGATCAAGCCATACAGGTTTAAAATCAGGTTAGATAGATTCGTTTTCTTGAAAGATCAAATGCATTAAATCAAGTTCAATAATGGGATACATAATATTCATATGAGGCCAGGTGACGGGACCTGACTAAAATAAGATGTTTTCAAAATATATCGCCTCTTCACAAAATCTCAGAACTACGCTCCCAACTTGGAAAGCCAACCCATTATAAAGGTTTTATGTCGCGTACGTCGTGTATGAGGACAGCTAGATGAAGGTCTTAAAAAAGGTATTTAAATGGATCCTTAAACATCAATATTAAAAAGGCAATGTACTAGCGAATCGATTCAATACAGCGAGGCCAATAAAAAATAAAGTTATGCTTAAATAAAGGGCAATGTTAGTTTTAGTGTAGGTATGCAATAAATTTCAAAGATTTGTCCATGCTCGTAACTTCACACTTTAATCGACTACATACATTCTCCTCACTATGCAGTACAATAACAAAGTGAAATGTATCCACAAAACGGTCAGTTTACAACGCTTTAGGTTTCATTAAGAAAATAAGGTAAAAGTAAAATAACATCTCGTACATGTCGTGAGATCAAACTCGTAGGACATGTGATTAATACAGAAAACAAAATATAGTTTAGTTAAAAGAAATAGAGTATACCCTAATAAAGTGACATATAATTAACACAAGGTGTGAACGAGCATTTTAAAACATTTTAAAATATTTTTTGAGAGCTGACCATCAGCCAACATTTAACGTCTACGGTAACAGTTTCTGCATTAATTCGTAAGGCTAAGCCCATATAAATGTAAATGTACACCGGCGAGGGTCGAACCCATGCACCTACGTATGTCGTTCGGACGCAAGGCGCATACGAATGCACCAAACCACCGAGCTCGACTGAACAAGAATTCTAATTACACTTAATAACAGTATAGTATTATTGGTATGATTTGTTTTCTCACTTCGCGCGCGAAATTCTTCAGTGCTGTAACTGAGGTCAACATAGCCGGCAGGCGATAAGCTATGGCACAACGGCTGGATTCTCGAACGGTGAATGGCCTAATAATTTCAGTAACACGGCGGGTCGCCTTTTTCACTCTGGCAGTGATGGGGCAGGAAAAATCAGTACAAACGATGCATTTTAAAAACCTAGAGCGTGAAGAGCGATGTGAATTACATAGATTTTATTAAGGAGAAGAGAGCTACATTTAACAGAAGCATCAGCAACCGGATCCCAGCGGTGTCGCTGATCATTGGCTAGAGAACGTCGTTTTGGACACTTTGCTTTTGCAAAATATTTTTTATCACTGTGGTACAATAATATAACACGGGGACAAGCAACATCTTGTAGGCCAACAACAAGCTCTCAGTGGAAAACTGCAGTTGTCTAACACGACTTATCGCGGCAATAACAGCGCAGAGTTTGGACAATAGGGTGCTTATCTTGTCAACCCAGTGTTTCTCGAAAAGTTAAAATAAGACACTTTATCGATTTAAAAGATAACAGATATATTCTAAACTGTCTAAGAAGGAACATGCCTTTAAGGCGATTTAAACAGTGCATCTTGCCGGTATTGATGACCAGATCTAAACTTTCGGAAAACTTGATTACGACCTGCACATATGCCAGAGTTGCCCCAATACCGGATGGACTCATGAATGGCTGGGTGCGAAACAGAACAGGAGCGTCATGAGTGTAAGCAGTAGCTTTACTTCTACCGCTGGCTGAAATTTTCAGGATGCAAAATCACTAACTTTAACGGCTTGCCTGCGGCCTGAGAGACATGAGCGAAATCAGCCAACAGAGGATACACACTCAAGCGGCTCCGAGCGTAAACAAAAATAGTATAACATAAATAATAACAATAAGAAAATAACCGAGATACTCAGAAATGCTACAAGCAGGTTGGTTGTTCTTAATGAAAACAGCGATATCCTGTCAAAAGTAAGCAAAGGGAAGTTCCGTAGATCGGACAGTCCTAAGCCCACAGGGCCGAATCGGCAAGGCGTAGGCAGGATTATGGGCTTAAAATATTGGTCTATTGCAATTTGTACTATTTCCTCGATCACATTCGGACAGTAATTGGACAGCAACGCTGGGCAAGGTTTTTAAAAGACTCGCGGTTTCCTTTATTTATACGCCAAAAAACTATTATCGGAAAATGCCCGCGTTGCAACGATAAGTGTGCTGCACGTTATAATTGCCCTTATCCATTTTAGTAGTTTGTAGGGAACTCCTTTGATTCCAAGCACCCACAATGTCTTGGTAGATTTTGTTGACCTCCACGGTTGTCACCTCAATGTGTCCAAATATGTCATGAGCATACCAAATGGACATTAAAGCGGCCGCAATCTTCACTCCAGCTGTACCGAGGTGCTAATTTAGCCCTCTGTTCCACAGACTTGCTCGTACGAAGCATTGATAAACCACCACAACTGCCCACCGCTGCCCTTGATATGACGGAAACGGTCACTGTAAAAAAACACATGGCTTTACAAAGTCGAAGCTTGTATCTTAATAGATGTTGGTAATAGACCTCTATTGCTTTGAGTCGAACTTTAATGTACGCAGGTACAGCTTGTGTGCATCACAATAGAAGTCAGCGGCTTGGCAGAAAAACTGAAAATCCCTTTGTTAGCTAGGTCATTTGTATTGCCGTACGTTGGAAGCAAATATGGCATTCGGTCTACACAGGCTCGCAATTGCCTTGGATTGGAATTCAGGTTGGACGCCCCTCCGCGATGACCGCCGGGCAACGACGCGGGTGTCAAAGCCCCATTCCTTCGGCGACTATACGGGACCGCGTCCCCTAGTGAGCTGCTCACCAATCTGTATTTCGGCAAAGAGCTATTTGCTATTGCTACAAATTTCGTGCCATCAACCCTTGCGTTGATGGCACGAAATTTGTATCGCAGAGTGGCCTGAAAGGTTGGTCGGTCGGGTGATCTATTAATCCTGAGGATGCTATCGTGCTCGGTGGCTCCCGAATGGGACGCTACTGCAATTCGGAGGGTGTGCTACCAAGGCCCCATTAGACCGAGTAGCCCTGGCTGAAGGTAGCCGTCGCCTCGTGCTGCGGAATGATGTGAGGCACTGATACTGGATCTCAAAAGGAAGAAAGATGAAGAAAATATTATGCAACATTAGAAGACAAAGAACGTCGGTACATACCACCGGCGACGGGCCTCCCACCCCACACACATGCTACCGGAGGGGCACACAACCAGGCCTCTTCAGTACAGCAAGCGACCGGAAGAATGAAAGAGAGCCGGTTTAATTCGCCCAGGCTGACGACTATAACCCTGCAAATGCCACGAGACGGAGCAGCAGAGGACTGGTGGTCGATTTGGCGGGGACCGTGACTCCGCTGAAATCGCAGCTGGCGACCCACGCGTGGGACGCCAGCGATGCGGTCAGTCGGACTCGAAAGCGGAAGACTAACAGCTCTTCTGATCCGCAGCGGTAGCAGGAGGAAAGAAAAAGGAAGGCGAAGAAATCTAGATCGGACGATGAGTAAAACCTCCAAGTGATGGTGGGTAAACAGGAGAAGATCAAGGTGGACCGCCCCGACCTTGATCTTCTCACCCTTCTCAAAGACCAGAATACTCTGGTTTCTCCTAAAAGCTCGAAATCCCTGAAAAAGTGCACAGACGAGCTTATTCGGAAGATCAGAGTCGTCATAGACCTTGAGAAAACGTATTGAAC
>MNPL01025231.1:0-37756 GCA_002081605.1 Tropilaelaps mercedesae
AAGAATTATTATTATTATTATTATTATTATTATTATTATTATTATTATTATTATTATTATTATTATAATGCTCTATAGGTTTTAATTGTATGAATATGGAATTGTAACATGGTTTATGGATATTGGTCCCTTCCATATGCGAACCTGGTAAATTTAAAATTCCTTGTTATGCAGCTATATTTATATTTTGAAAAGCCACGTGTCTCTGCCACCTATGATCGATATCTTTACTTACGTGCTAACACAACATACAATCAACCTCTCAAACAAAATGACCGACAGAGTGGTTTACCTCGTTTGGAGCGAGGGCTCTTGTCGAAGTTCGCTCTTACCCTTGCCAAGGCTTCTTCCCTTCGATGGGTCGTTAATCGCGAGCAGCGCGCGCGTTACGGCAGCTGCAATCTGAGAACGCCGACGATGAAAGAAAGATTTGGTCCGATCAGCTTATCGTATCCAACATACACCACTGGATGCTTTTTGCATTTTTCATTTTGAGTCATAATACAACTACATAAGGTTCTTTCATCTGATACGACGTTTTATAGTCCCAAGACTTATGATAGAAGCCTATGCCGTAGCGTTATCCTTACAACGTTATCCTTCATGGCAGTGCATCTTAGGCTTATATCTCAATGTAGAGTTGGTGTTAAATGAAAAGAGTGAATATGGGCTCTTCAGATACAAGGCGGGTGCAAGTGTCTAAAAGTCAGTTGTAGGGTCTCTGGGAACTTCGTATTGAGTGCTTACAAACGGATATCACTGTCTCGAGGACCAGTATAACGAATTACGTATTGGTGTAACGTTAACTGCTCGCGCTGTGCTGGTTATTGCTCTATTTATTCAAAAGGTAACTGCGGGGTTACTAACATGTTTCCATTGCTTCATTTATTATTATTTTGCTACAATCGCCACTTCTTCTATACATTCTTAAACAACTGATATGTAAAGAAATCAGTTGCCTAGTATAATCACTTATCGGACAACAACTGGCTTTACTTAATTCTATGGACTGCAGTGTTCGATTTGTGCTCGTATATGGCCTCAATTATCACCCATCAAGTAATATTACGCCATAACTGTCTCACTTTTCTACTTCTCGGTCCTGTAGCCGTCAGAGAAGTCCCGATCTGTCAAACGTGCTTCGCCTATTTTTAGTAATTGCTCCGTTCCAAACGTCACATCGCTAGACATATCAACATGACTGCTGGAGTCAACATTTTTGTGCATTATATTATTACAGACTACGACGATCGCTCGCCGTAGCTTCGGAGTGGCAGCAGCGTAATAAACCGATAGTGAAACCTTCTTTAGTGTTTAGATTAGGAGGGTCGGAGAACGTTATTGCAATAATGAAAAACGAGGGACAAGCCAGCGTGAACTCCGGCAGAGCAACTGCAGCGGTACGCTAATTGCCGTGCTAGTATATAGAATGTCCCAACTTTGTATCGAAAACCGCTTCAGCAAAAATCATGTCGACACGATACTGTTTTGAAAGCATATAAAAATAATCTACTTTCAACGTCATCTTTGGCTTTAACTATATAATGGCGAATTCGGTATAGATATAAGCAATGCTGTCAAGGCAACATAACACAGCTGATTTATATTTTGCCTTCTACTAAAATTTCTACGGTTTTTCTGCAGCGCCGTTGGACGATGTCGGAATAAACGCGTCTGTCTTTTTACCGATATGCACCTTATCATAACAGAATCAGAGCGCCTTGCAAATTGGGCTGCTGGTCTGGCTTATATCGGTGAGGCTAAAATCCCCTCCTGTGCTAAAAAAATAAAAAGGATCATGAAATTCTGCTTGTAGTTTTATCTATATATCTAAAAATTGATATACACTACGTATGAGACATTAGGAACCAAAAATGTGGTTAAATAAACGACGTTATTTTAGTATAGGTTACAACTCACTACCTCAACAAAACTGCGGGACTAAATATCAGTATGACGTATATCACAGTATAACGTGCGAAAATGGATGACGCAGGATCTTCAGTAAAAGAACATCCAGTCTACAAGAAAGGCTGTGAGATTGCGTGAACAACTGGACAACATTGTTCTCTTTATCTGTTTTAGTTGTTTTCGAAACTCTTCACTTTTTAATGTATGCCCTCTTGGTAATAATTGTGCCGCTTGGCGAACTCAACGACGTAAGCATTACAATGTCAGTACTGCCCATCTGTCAGCCTCGACTGATGCCGTTCTCTAAATCTTGTTCAAATTACAGGCCAACGGTTCGTGTCCTGTAAACGTTCAGGGCATCAACTCTCCGAGGTTGTAAATGCATTTTCATCGCCTCCATTTAGACATTCTTGCAAGAGTTGTTTCTCTTTTTCTTTCGGCAAGTGGTAAGCTCCTCGGAAATCTCCTTTCTCTTTCGGATGACCTTACTCCTTCGCCATGGAGATGACAATCATCGCAAATACGAAGGATGCTCAACAGGAGCCTGAAAGTAGCCGGCTAGTTCGCATCGGCCAAGCAATGGTCGTCTCTTGGAAAAGTTGGTTTGCGATTATTCTACCCGTGGGCCTTCTGCCTTTGCCGCTGTACTTTCGTACGGATGTAAGTACTCGATGATATTACATGGTAAATGCGCCTTGAATTTTTTGTAGTGTGATTATCTGAAGCCAACGCATATACAAAGGACCTGTATACTTATTGCAGGGTATTTGCAGCATGGTCGTAGACACGTCCATTGTGGCTTTCAGATCTATGTGTAAATGACCAAACGATATTGTATCCAAATTTATTCGCTACTAAATGTTTTAAGGGTAGACGACATTAATGTATATTTAGGATTACAAGTTATTCTGTAAGGATGAAGCTAAGGCCTTTATAAAACAGTTAGATCTCAGAAGCTGCTGATAAGAATATACTAAATAGGAATCTGAGATTCTATACGTCCTGCTGATGGAGTTTTAAATATATTTTCGAAAAAGAATATTTTGAGGAGCTGTTTTGTGACTGCTTACATGTCAATTACATGGGGACCTAGCACTCAAACGTCTTATTTTAATAGTGTGCAGGTATATCTCAGTTAATTAAATCACCCATTACGTTCAGAAACCTTCGCGAACTATCAGTACGAGTTTATCAGTTTAGGAGTTTGTGCGTCGGAGTGCAAGTGAGTAAAAGCGTCAACTGGATTCGACAGCACTCGGAAGAGGGCCTGCTTAGAGTTAAATGAGTGGCGTTAGGTGATAGGTAGAAGCACATGGAGCTACTTGGTCTTTTATGGCACCCCGAATAATTCTTTTAGATAGCACTATTCTTTTTGTAAGCTGTTCAGATAGCATTTTGGCTTTTTTCGTCTGATACAGTGTTTTTAGCTCGAACACTTTTGGACAATCTTGGTGATAAGTGACGCAACGTATACGGATATAGGGCCAGGGACTGAAACCTATAGGTGACCGGTAAAAAGCTGTAAATGCGTCGTATAGTGTATTCAAATCAAAGCACTATTTATACCCACAGATATATTAATCAGAATAGTTATCATATCTCACTTTAAAGCATTTCATGCATATGACTTCTCGAAATGTTTACACAAATATATCTGTGTTATAACAAAATAACTGTTCGGTCCAAAGTAAACAAGAGATTATCTTTTCCTGTTTGTACCTTATTTTAAATGTATATTTATTAATATACATGATCTTTGTGCGCCTTTTAATGCAAAACCATAATCCTTTAGTATTATAAATGCGGTTATTAGGAAGCCTCTTTCACAGCAGGGCCCATGATTACTCCAAAGGCTATCTTTTTGATTTAACGGCACTTGTGCATTAAATAACGTATATTTGTTTTATTGACGTAATTGATGTGTTTTTACTCACCGCAAGAAGAATAAATACATTCTTATATTGTTTAATCAGGCAGCATGGTGCGGATACCTGATGATATGTATGGCTTCTCTATGGACAACGGAGGCTTTGCCCTTGCCAGTCACCGCGGCAATACCCGTCACCGCATTCCCACTTCTAGGGCTCATGAGCTCGGCTGAGGTCAGCAAGCAATATCTGCGAAATGCCACAATGACAGATGATTAATATCTCTCTCTCTCATAATTCGCCTATGTTGTTTCGGCGTATGTCGAGAGGTCACAACATAGCATAATACTAACCATGGAGCATTTTCACATCAACGACCACATTTTTAAATATCATTAATATTCATCAGGCATTGTGCTATCAAGAAGAAACGAATTATTTCAGGTAACGAGATTCTACTTAGATGACATCGGTTTTATTTTGCTGTCAGCATTGGCCATCGCGACGGCTGTGGAAAGCAGCAATCTACACAAAAGAATCTCTCTAAAAACGCTGCTCATGGTCGGCACTAGCACATACAGGTAACACTTACCTAGAAAAAACAAATGCTGCGCATCTTTATTGTCGTGTATATGCTTAAATCTGGTTTTTTATAAGATAATATCAGAGTACGTTATATACAAATTATGCTTTCGACAATCCAGAAGGTCCTTTACATTTTGGAAAACTCCATTTTGTTGTCAGTTCCATAGTTTGCGCAATGTCTACAGTAGCGCAAAACTTGCACAGAACGTCGTACAAGTATTCTCCTCGTTCTGAAGCGAATTCTCTTTGTCGAATGGGTATACGTTGTAAACACGCGCAATCGCGTTCCGTACAAAAGTTGTTACTATATCTGTGCAGTGCTATGGATACCAACAGACCATCCATAATTGATTAGCCAATATTGTAATTTTTGTGTCCCCATTTACCTTTGTATTCTCCGTAGTTCTAAAAAACGAACTGAAACTTGATCTATGACAGTTAGAGCGTTCGTGGACAAGGAACCACCTAATATATTTTTGTATCACAAAGCTTTTATTACATTAAAAGTGCATTAAAATTACTTTGACATAATGCTCATATACAGCCATTCATATTTATATTTTCTGGTTGTGTTTGCTTGTATGTGTGTGTTTGTGTTTTTCCGACAAATTTTCTCTTGTACAGACTTGTCTTGGGCACGATGGCGGTAACGATGTTTTTGTCAATGTGGATTCCTAACACAGCATCAGCATCCATAATGGGGCCTGTCGCTTTATCCGTCATAGACCAAGTAAGTTTCTATCGCGTTTAGATGTATAAATAGCGTCTCCGTATGTTTTTCAGTAAAATCACGCGAAATCAATTCAAAATAGTTTATTAAACTAAGTAGTATCTTTACACTCCCACAGTGTAACTAACTCATTGCCTTGGTGACTCGAGTATACTGCCACCTAAAGACGAGTCTATATTCTCACCGATAAGGTCACATTGGTGGCTAAGTTTGTCTGTCAATTTTTCCATTTACAACCATGTTGCAACGTTTTACCCACGTTTTTAGACACATTTTCTCGATTTTTTATGTTGTTAATCTCATCCATAGGTGTTCCAATCAGATCTGCCGACGATGGACCCACTCGTAGAAAAAAGCCATATTATGAAGCAAGACGTTCGTAAGGTAATCACTCACAAACAGCGGCAATACTCATAGTTTGATGAAACGACGGCCGCAAAATAGCCGAAAATGCTGGCTTGTATGGTCCACTACCTTTCGATAGCCATCGAAGCAAGTCTATATTCTCCAATGCAAACGTTCCTATAGAAACTAGCATAATTGTAAACAGCGGTTTGTTACAGGTACGTGGTATCATGATGCTAGCGGTGATGTACTCAGCCAACATTGGAGGTACGGGCTCCATCATTGGAACAGGACCAAATCTCGTTCTCAAAGCTCAGCTGGACACGTACGTCTGGGCAGTTCATTTCCGTTGTCTGTATATTTCATCCGTATAGACTACTCTTGTTCAATAAACGAAGATGTGCTGCGTGTTCCTGTGGAACGCAGACGCATTGCTATTTTGAACTGACTTGCAAAAAATTTCCAAATGCTGCATATCGTTGCTTCTTGCTAGGCTTTATACTTGTGTTAGATAAACATTACCCCGACTTTTGTGATAACATGAACTACTCCAGGAAACTTAAGGTAAGCGGGTAAATAAACATTGCTCCATCCGATGGTCATTTCGGGCTTATAAACAAAAGTTGCTAAGAGGAAAACATTAAACATTGTTATAAGCCGTTTGTCATGACACGGTCTCCATAGCTCTCGTGTCTTTGGAAAATAGAATTCGCTGTTCATAATTGTCACTTACATTTCAAAGTATAAATATGTGCTGGTGTATTTCTATCGTTGCAGTCTATATCCTGGATCCACGGAAGTGACGTTCGGCACCTGGATGCTGTACAACGCTCCTGTTATGGTGGTTAATACACTTCTCGGCTTCATCTTTCTATCAATTCTTCTTCATTTTGCACTGTACGTACGCGCACAATCAAATAGCTTGGACAGCTCTTGTCGTTGATGTAAGGTAATCACATACGCATGTGAAGTCATGGAAATCATTGCTTTTACCAATGCGAAAATTGAATATAAAGCAAATTCCATTATTCGTCGTAAACGAAAGCGGAGGTGTAAATTGTTTTGATGATCTCATTGCTTTTGTTTTTCGTACCATGCTAAATCGCTAGAGATAAGAGATAGGGAACCACTTCGCACGTATATCTTCTTGTAAGCACAAGTGACATATCTGGTAAAGTAATACCTAGTTTCAGTCTTTCAATGATAAAGTCTATTTAGCGTCCGGTTTGTATAGAAACTTTTTAGATGAGTAGTGAGCTAACGACGATATTTATTGTTGCTGCAGAAAGCATGTAAAGGTGAATAAGGATTCCGAGTGCTCGATCCGACGCACTCTTCAAGATAAATACAACCGATTGGGGCCCCTGACATTTGCCGAAGTCATTGTGTTGACCGTGCTTGTCTGTACAATTTGCATATGGTTTTCAATGCGGCCACAGTTCATTCGCGGATGGGCCGACTATATCCCTTACGGAAGGTCAGCATTTGCAACAGTGTCAGCTAAAATCAAAGTCTTTGTTTTTTGAAGGCGTTTTTGTTTGACAAAGAGTTTGAAAACTCTGTAGCTAAGCTAGAGACAAATACTGAAGCACCACGCATTTTCTGAAAATGTACACTATATGTCGCAATCTACATTGCTTACGCTAGAAATTCACGACTGCGGGTGTCAACAAACTATTAGTGCCTATAGGCTAAATTCTGTGGGTCTCTCAAACGAAATCGATTGGACCCGTACTCCTCTGGGTCAAAAAATTCAAAATATATTTAGAATACAATTTTACATTTTAAATGTGTAAATTTATTGGTTTCCTAAGTGTGTTCCACATGTAAATTCTTACCTTGGAATTTCAAATTTACGTTCGTTTGAAATTTAGTTACTATGTTATGCTTAGCTTGGCTCTACTTCTTTCTGATTTCAATTACATTTTAGACAGATCAAACCGACGGCGCCCGCCCTGCTTCTCATGCTTCTCCTATTCGTCATTCCGAAGGTAGTGCGATAGCACAGCCAATCTCGTGTACATATGTTTATACAAAAAGATTATTCACACGAGTAATGCATTGGTAATGTGTTAACTATAGCTGGAATACCTAGACACGTACATCTGTTAAATAGGGGAAACTAATACTTATTGTGCAGTGCGACTCTTATTAACGAGATCTAAAGATCTGTTCCGTTTCTTTTGACGTTCAAAGCTGGTAAATTACACGGTGTTTACGAAAAAGCAGCATTGAAACTCCCATCAATGATGGATTAGTGCATTCTATATAACGTTCAGAGTTTTTAATAAATCAAATCTGTCTCTGTTATGCCACAGAGTCCGGGTAGTAAAAGTTTTGAGACGATTCTCACGTGGCCTGTCCTTCAACAGCGAATGCAATGGGGAGTCATGATTCTCCTTGGTGGGGGTCTAGCTCTTGCGGACCTCTGCAAAAGCACCGGTATTTATATCATTTAGAATGTTTTAGTTGTTTCAGAGTAGAAAAATAAACCAATATTGGCGACTGTAATAGTAGAAGAACATAAGTATGCAGATGCGCGTAGCTTTACAAGCGAAAACGCTACACAGCCACTTTAGTAAATGTTCAAACAGGCCTTAGCAATTGTTTAAGGCATCATCCTGATTTCCGCACGCAAAATTTGTTTCAACAGCGAGTCAAGATTCATAGAACTAAATATCAATTCTGTTGAATGGAAGGTTTGTCTATGATGATTGCCAACCAACTCATGGTGTTTCGATCATTTTCTCCGATCGTGACTGTCTCTTGCCTGAGCTTTGCTACCGCTATGCTAACGGAGGTCACTTCCAACACCGCCATCTGTTCCATCATGTTACCCGTCGTCTCGCAGATCGCGATTGCGCTCAGGTACTACCTCGGTCCACCATTAAGCAACGTTTTGATGTTTGTTGCGAAACCTCATAGAATGTCGGGTAACGTGGGGTGGGGGCAATTCGAAAATACCGCAGTTAAAACGCTCAAACTTCTGCTCTATTTGCCATCTGTTTTGGGATGTTTCTGTTATTTTGTAAATATAATCATACTGTAATTACATTAAATAGATCGGAACCAGATTCAGTCGGCATTTCAGATATTAATCAGATTAAAACGAAAGAAAACGTGACAAATTAGCCCGACACTAAAAACACAAAGTTGTTTTGACCGCATTTATATTGCTTTTTTTTTATACATTTTTTAAATTTTAGCGAAACCATTTTATTATTCTCTAGCTAAAAATTTCCTCTATCCGCGAAATGCAGGGTGCATCCGCTGTATCTAATGATGCCGGTTACAATAGCGTGTACGTTTTCGTTTATGCTTCCGGCGGCGACGCCGGTCAACGCTATCGTCTACGACCTAGCCGATATGACTATTCCGCAAATGGTTAGTATGATAAAATGCAGATCATCTAGAACGTTGTTCCCACTACTAACGTTGTGTCCACGCCTATTCTTATCTGCCCTCATTACGTCTCGTACTTTGTATATTGTAAATAACAACCTTAAAATTTAGAGATACAAGAGCTTTCAACGGATGCCCCCGTGCGACCGACAAACATAGCGGGGACCAAAGTGAATACAAAGTGAAAACCAACGTGGAACTAGGAACTTCGCAACCGAGTGTACAACACCAAAATGCGTTTCTCACAGCGCGGTAATGCTGTAATTGTATAAGATTTTAAGTGTTTTGTAACGCTTTTGTTTCTTTAACGTATGTGTTCCGCTTAGGCGATGCCTGGCATTGTCATGAACTGCATCTGTGTACTAATGGAGATTCTCGCTATAAACTACTACGGAACCCTTGTGTACGGCCTGAACACCTTCCCTGACTGGGCCGAACCCGCAAACACCACATTACTCGAATAAACAAAATACCGTGATAAACCTAACAACCTCTCCTATATTTTTAGCAGAACGAAATGAATAACACTTCAGTGTTTGTCATGTTTGTTTTTCTTCTGAATCTTGCAATCAATAAGCTATTTCTCTTTCTTTATTCTTTATTTATTTTTTTCTTTCTTTATTTCTTTAGTGTATCGAGTATAACCTGCTGCAGTATGGCACTGAACGAAATTGTTGCAGCCAGCATACAGGCTAAAATTTATGACGTAATAGAGTATCTTCGGTGCAGCTTAGTGCGGGTAAAATTTGTACATCATTTAAGTCAAATGCGTAATATTTAGGCATTTGTAGCTTATTATACATTTCGTTTTACCACTCAAGATTAAAAAGGATTCAACGGAAGTTAAGCAAACCGCGATCAGTCTTTTCAAATATGCAATTAAAATAGCGCGTTTGATTGACACTATTTATCTCTGTGCATTTTATAGCATAAGTACCTCTTTCTCTAGAATTTATCGAAAATCTGTCACTATCTGAAACCAATTACCTCAATTAATAGTCTTATTTTGATGTAAGTAACAGTTTATCATTGACTTTGCCGACCGAGAGTTACGAACCCGGGTGTATCGCGCTCGGGTTAGACGCGGCAGGTTAGGAAGAACTCGGCGGAAAAGCGCAAGAAGGAGGTGATCTCTGGTTAAAATCTTTCACGTATAAAGCTCTTGAATTTAAACTGCATGCATTAAACGCGTTTGGGTTGAACGTTCCTGGGTTGACAGCGCTCAATTTGAATGCGCCTGGGTTGAACGTTCTTGGATTAAATGAACCTGGATTATATGCGCCTGGGTTGATCGCACTAGGGTGGAACGGGTCCGGGTTAAACGCGCCTGGGTTGAATGAGCCTGAATTAGACAAACCTGGGTTGAATACACCATTAGAAATAAATCCAGTTGAATTGAACATGCTCGGGCTGACGGCACTTCGGTGTAAAGCACCCAACTTAAGCGTATTGGAATTAAACGTACCCGGGTTGAACATATTTGATTTTAAAGCACCCGGGTTGAACATGCTTGGATTAAAAGCACCCTCTTTCGACGTGCCTGAATCAGTAAACCCAACGTTGCCTGTGACGGAATTGGTGGCGTCCGAATGTACCATGCCAGACCCGATCACACTCGCAGTAGTGGGAAGATTGAATAGACTTGAATTAGCCACTTCCGCACTACTAAACGGCCTTGGATTAGGAAAGCCAGTGTTTACTCCAACCGGATTAAACGCTCCTGAGTGGAACGCGCTTGGGTTATGAATCCCGGGATTAAATGATCCTGTGTGAGCATTTTGTCCAAAAGATCCTGAGTTAGGTGCACATATAGGAAATCCGCCTGGGTTAGTTACACCTGTGCCACAAGAGGCCGTACGTGAAGACTCTGCATTGAAGGATTCTCCAGCAGGAACGAATGCGCTAGAAGTGCTTGCATTCAATGCATGCTGCCCACATAACCCGTGATTAGCAATGTCTTTACTAACCGTACCTGCTTTAGAAAAATTAGTGCTCTCGTTGGTAAAGCAATGATAGAATGCTTTTAGCTGAGGTGGGTTATTGCACTGATGAAAGTTGAACGCGCTCGGGTGAGACGCATCTGCCCTATGCGTACAGTGATGTGATTCGTTTGTGCGCGGACTTGAATAAAATAGACCACCATCGTGAGTCACGCAATCAGCGTGCGAATGGATCACACAGTATGTGCTCGGTTTGCCCTCATATGTTCGTACAATTGCGCTGCGTTGAATTTGCAAGTCTCGATTGCCCGCATCCAAATTTTCACCTTGCGTTTCAAACGCACCGGGGTTCTTTGCGCCAAGGTTCACAGTCGTTGAATGCAGCGCACAAGGATTTGCAATACTCAACGCTGCTTCACTCATAGCACTGGTATGCACAACAACCGAATTCAATTGGCCAGGGTTCGCTCCAACAGGATTCATCGACCCGGGATTCATACCAGAAGAACTCCCAACAACACCGACTTCAGTAGAACCAGGATTCTCAGTCCACGACACGCAGCCGGCGTTCATCGCGCCAGGGTTCGAAGAGCCCTTATTTACAACAGATAGGTTCGCATCACCGGGTTGTACGGCGCCGGGGTCCCTACCGGCTGCGGCCATGGCACCCGGGTGCGTAGCGCTGGACGTTCCTGTGCTCATTGCCTCTTGACGCGTTGTTGCCGAGTTTGTCTTTTCCGGGTTAGCTGCGATGGAATTCACATCCTTAAGGTTATGGGTAGTAGAAACCATTATATTTGAGTGAAAGGCGGAGAAGTTAGATGCACTATTAAGCAGATTTGCCGGATTAAACGCGTTTGGGTCCAAAGCAGTTACATTGACTGCGCCGGGGTCGACGGCGGCCATATCAATGGATGGACCTAATGGTCCAAGAAGAACAGTTCCAGGATTTCCGGCGCTCAGATTAACTACTCCTGGATTCGCCATATTCTGGTTAGCTCGTAGGCGATTAATATTTGAATCGGAAACTGCAAGGTTTACAAATGCTTGATTCAGTACCGCTGGACTAGCTCCTGGGTTAAAGGAACCAATGGTGTGTCCAGCCACTATCTGACCAGGTTTTTGGTGTTGAGGGCTATAATGCGCGGGTCTATGGGGAAGTGGACCATGATGCAGCGGATCGTAGTGCCCTGGATTATGCTCTACGGGATCGAATTCTACCGGGTTCAAGCAAACGTCGAACGGGCTTGGTCTGGCATTCTCTACGCCTTTCTCATTAGCCGTCGTTTTGCCTGATGAAGACTGATCCATCAGGGACTTTTCATGAAGATTCGCATTCTTTTTAGATTCATCAGGCCCCGTCATGACGAAGGCGCTATCTTCGTCGAATTCGAGCAGCCGCGTCAAAGGCTTGCTGGCCTCGTTTTTTTAGTCTTTAGAATGCCTACTCTACTACAGAATTCGAAATGACTATAATTGGCCATGTGTAGCTCGAGCAACAGTGAAATCTGATAGAAAATTCAAACTAGTTTTAACTGGTTCAACCTTATTGCTTTTTCGATGCAACTATATGCCATGCGCGTGAAGTGCGTTAAAGCTGATTAACAGAAAATCAGTATCGTGCTAACTCCGTATGGACGTCTCGTTATCCCTGTTGTTCTCCTGTATGCATACGAATTCGGTTGATGTATTTAAAGCAAAAATGAATTAATAATTGTTGATCCAAGACCTAGTTATCTTGAAGAATTTTCAGTTATTTGAGAGTACCTACTAGAGTTAAGTTGTCCAGAACGGTACTCCGAGAACGATGTTCGGCAGAATTCGCCGAGTTTTTGGAGGATAAACGATATTTTTTTGAGAGCTGACCATCAGCCAACATTTAACGTCCATGGTAGCACTTTTTGCATAATTTCGTAAAACGGACCCCATAAATGTAAATGTGCAACGGCGAAGCTCGAACCCGTGCATTTACGTGTCTCCTCCGGTGGCAAGGCGCACTAGAATGCACCAAGCCACCGAGATCGACGAGTCCTACACAATATGCCTCGAGCAACTTCTCCTCATCGATAATGATACAGCATACCCATCGACATGCTTTCTTTTAAAATGCCGAGAGGTTTATAGCGTTGGAGATTTCTGTCCCACTTGCCACCGATGTTAGCAGCTCTAATCTTCACCTTAAAACGTTTCCGACGCTGTTGCTAAAGTGTTCAAACGGTGTGGTCTAGCTTATCATCGGTCGGAAGGACTCCCCGCTTCATACGATTCAATCATCTCATCTAAGCGCTAAAAGTTATTTGAAAATCTAATAATTTTCACGAACAGCATGTAACGAAAACAAGACGCAATATAATGTGGATCAAAGGATGAGCTTGTCTTTATTAACATTTGCGATCGTCACTGAGGCACAGAGATATGTATTTTATACATCTTATCAGCCGATAAGAGCACTATGTACAAAAACAGCTTATTGTAGTAACTTTGCCAATTTCGTATACTAGTTAATAATAATAATAATAATAATAATAATAATAATAATAATAATAATAATAATAATATGTAACTAAGTGTATATATCTCTTTTACAATGATCAGCTATTTTCGGCCAAATTCTATTGGCAATAAGAGCCAAATATTGGTAATGATTATGTAATTTCATTGTTTGCAGTTATGTTCACAGTGTACATATGTAGTAAATATAGGCGTACTGTCAAGTGCTCAATAAGTGAACTAACTTGAACTGGCTCTACACAATCTGATATACGTATTACATTTTTATAGTGTATTCGCAACACAGTGCGTATTGAACTGTAGTCGGCGTAAAGTAATTAAATCATATTTGGAGTACTTTCTGACTCTGATTTTTGTAATGTCTCGTACTACCCAACTAAATTTTTAAAGATTATTGTTAGCCGGTTTTCTTCCGTCCGACGCTGATTGTAGGCAAAGAGCATCCTGTCACCGCTGCATGGCTCGGGACAGCAGGAACCTTTGGAGTTCTCTTTTATTAACACACTTTACCTTGCTTTTCTCTCTGGCATTGTATCTCTCTCTCTCTCTCTCGCTCTCCCCGTCATGATGGATCGAGTGCATAAATCACAGTTTACTATATTATTATGATTGTTGTTCGGTCCATGTTGTACTGCATAAGTAGTGATATGGATAGATCGTCTTTTGGCTTTAGCGTTCGATACGGCTCTCGTTCATGTTCTAATTTTATTATTTTTTTGGCTTTCTGTTTCGAACCATTTGCCAAGTGTTACGTCAACAACAATGAGACATAAGAAACGACAAAAGTTGTCCTATCACTACGACCGTTTTACCGAAAGACGTCCAAAAAACTGCCTGGAATAAAGAACGCCGGTAAGGTTTAACAGTTTCGAAAATCGCGCCGGCACTCGTCTTGGTCTAAACGGACCCCGCAGCAACTACCTCAGTCACAGACATCTTCGTGACAAACTCGGTGAAAAACTTTGACAGGATCGTTAAAGAGCAAAGACCTGCCGAGAATAGTATAGAAAATATTCACCTTTTAGATTGAGAGTCCCCACGTAGGACATCGATCCTCCTGCTTAAATCAACTGAATCCGCACGATTATTATTCAATTCAGCACCCGGTTTTCCTCTCAAGGGTTGCATCGTTTATAAATGCCCTTTTTTCGTCTATTCACGTATGTTAGTCCAACTAAATGGGTCCTATATGGCAACATTTGTATGACTAAATTTCATCATATCATAGTAGTATTTTGTTGTCATTACTCATTCGCTGAAATCGACAGAGATGGTTTCACGTGGGCTGGGTGGTTTCGCAAAAAGGCCGTAGTTAAACGAAGCTCAACAGCCTTCTTGTGAGTCGTATCCGTAGAAACGCAAAACCGATTAAAATAGTTGTGACGAACTATAAGGGGTAATAATAGCTTCGTTGACGGTCGTGTAGCCCTCAACGCAGACACTCAGGTGGAAACACCTCATGTTTCAGTACTCAACCTTAGCTACTTATACGGTGACCCAATGCTCAATAGTTAATATATATTTTGTTCAACGACGAACATTCATTTTAGTCAACAATGTGACTCAGTACAAGAATACTGCACCGAACAAAAGTAAACATACGTATACACATTTTCATAGACAGAAATTCACGTGTACGTCGTCAGGGTTAAAATGCGTTTGGGAAATTCTTTCATCTAGGTACAGTATTATACATATATCTAAATGACACATCTCGAAAAAGAGATCAATTACTAGAATTATCCAGTTACCAGAGTATAGCGCATACTGTTCGTAATAATTTTAATTCCAATATAACACTAACGCATGGCGCAATGTTAGTGATGTTTATGATCATTTCAAATGCAATCTAATGTTAGTAGTTTGTTCTCCTAATTATTCTGCGATTGCGCCATCTTCACGGCCTCCGCAGGGCTCACCCCAACATTTGCATATACAATGTTCATTAGTTTTCGTAAAGATTAAAAAATCTTCATAAATTTTGCCATCGCCGCCCTGATCTTTGTTCAAAAAGACCCTTCAACGTCACTGGACGTGTACTTGTTGCGTTTCTATTGGTGTAACGTTTTGCCATGAGGACCAAAGGTTTCCAGGCTATCATAGCGTTGGACATTGACCAGAGCTTATTTCTTCCTAGCCCACTTCATGCCCGAAACGGCACCACATATCTCTGCGCAGAAGAGTGATCTGCCTTGCAACAGTAACACATAACATCACCGTTTCATCTACTCTTCCGCGTCTACTTCTAAGAGGACGTCATAGCGACTATCTGCTGCGATTCTAACTGGCCGGATATCTGTCTCAATTGATTTTTGCTTAGTTGCTGTTCGAATTTGCTTCCCTTTTTGCCCGGTTGCTCACTGTTTCGAACAGTCATCATAATCACTGGTCGTCACATCTATCATCATAACCATATTCATCATCAACGTAGATTATACTGCTCATACTACACCCAGTGCTTGCTTCACCATTAGCACTAGCTTCATTATTATCGATCAAACAACAACGATCAGAACAGTGTTAACTGGAGATGACCTTTGTGTTGTTTCCTAATGTCATCGCTGTTTTTATTTGTTTTACCTAATGCTATAACCTATTACCATTACTACTAGTAGGTTTGTTGTTTATTATTATTATTATTATTATTATTAGTATTATTATTATTATTATTATCATTATTAGTACCATCATTATTAATATTAATCTTGGTGCAGGCGACAACATCGTCTTTAACCACTGCAGTAAGCGGCAGCTGTATCAGGATACAGCTTACACCAGCCACAAATTGTGTCTCTGCCACTTCAACCTCCGTCTGCCTTGGGAGAAGTTTAGTCCACTCGCCCGCCAATCCCACAAACGACATACGATACATTTGCTCGTAGTTACATTACCATACCATTACTAATTACGGAGGATCTTGGCGGTTGAGCATTCTTCGGAACGCAGTGGCCACTATATTTTGCCAGAGATGTGGCGCATTGTAGGCGCATATTATTAATATTATTAATAATATTATCATCATAATCAAATCAACCACATAATACGTCCTCGTCGTCATTGTCTGATTATACAATTCACATGCACACATACACACGCAAACATATGTATGCCTCTAAAATCAGCAAAAAACTACTTTTTTTCCAACACATACTCGCGCACATATACATCGTAACGTAAACACGCAACCATATCCGGGAATGGATACGTTGTCTTTGATACAGCTTGAAAAACTTCGAAACGCTCGTACAGAAGGCAACAGACGGGGAGAATTGCAGTGGAGAGGGGGAACAAGAAAATATGAACAAACATCAAAAAACAAAAGGAATCAACCAACACAAGTACGCGAAACTTATACGTGAGTTTGCTGTTGGTCTGTTCTGCCTATCTGTGTGTGTATTTGTCTGTGTGTGTGTATGTGTGTTCACGTGTGAACATTACTTGAGCAAAGGATATGCAAAAATGTTTTTAAAAATTTTGGACGCTGCTGGAACGCATCGTACCTCGACCAATGAATAGATTTCTTCTGGCGGCTGGGAACTCCCTAGTGGGTGGGTTCGTGTTGTTATTTATAGTACTATTATTGTTAGTATCATTTTTGCTATGTCGATTGTCGCTGTCGTTGTTGTTGCACTTGCTAGTGCCAATGCTGTTCATATTGGGTAGGTCGCTCTTCTTGCTACCGTGGTCACTATTACTCTCCTGGTCGCTGCCGGCATCGGTACCCTTGCTCATTCTGAACGATGGTGGATTGCTCAGGTAGTCGAAATTCAGCCGAACATCGGACGGACACTGGGGTACCTGGAAGCACAACGCGGCACGCAGCTTCTGCTCGAGCACCCGGCTTCGGAATTTCTCGATGTTGAGCTCCATATGCAACTGGGCTTTGGACTTATCGGCGTACGGCACGAGACAGGAGTCGCATACGAGCTGCTGTGCCGTGGGCCTCTTGTCTGGCTGTGGATGACACATGCGCTGGAGCAACTGATTAAACTCGGTGCTGCAATGCTTCAGCGTTTGCAACTCACCACGTCGCAGTTTCTGCCATTCATCGCCATTTTTCGGCAGATCGATGCCGAAACCGATTTCGTAGATCGTCAGGCCAAGGCTGAAAATATCTGCTTTCTGCAAGTTTGAATGGTCGTCGCGCAGTAGCTCTGGCGCCATGTAGCGACAATCCCCCTCCTCAACTTCAGGATGCACTGACGAAGTGACTAGACCCAAATCGCCAATTTTGTACGTTATTCCTTCAACGTTTTCGTCCTCGACAAAGCCGTCGTCCTCATTCACCGTTTCGTTTCGAGAGATGAAAATGTTTCCAGGCTTGATGTCCATGTGCACGAGGTTCTGACCATGAATGAACTTCAGTCCGTGGGCGATATGTAGTGTCAGACGACGCAGCTGTGGTTCGGTCATGGCTTCTTCATTCCGACGGTTCTGTAAGCATCGCAGCGAAACGCAGTTTTATACATTAGAACCAAAGAACCTACTAACATCAAGGTTAAATTCGGTCCGGGGAAAATGAGTCGGCGATATCAATTGTCGTCGAAAGCTCCTAGATAACAAAAGCGAGGAACAGTTAGAGTACCAAGCACACGTAGTACCCAAGACCAATCTATTAATAGCGTTGGTCTTACCTCTTTCATCTGATCGTAGAGTGAACCACCGTTGCAGAACTCGTTTTGAATGATCATGTGGTTGTGTTCCGCCCAGGCAGAATAGTACCGTACGACGTGTTTGTTGACACCTAGGACGGCATGCGCCCACACCTCGGTGAGGGAGGCTTTTTCTTCAGCGCTGCCCTGCATAGGTTTCTTGAGCTTCTTAATGGCATACACACAACCGTCCAACCGGTGTATGCATTTAAATACGGCGCCGAATTCCCCGTTGCCAATTTGTTCCAGTTCCAAAAACTCTTTTTCGTATCTGCATGGTTAACAGAGAAATGGGAAGAAATTTATAAAATTTTGTCTGATGAACACGCTGGTGACTTAAGGTATGTCCTCATAGCGATAGTTTTTCTTATGCTTGACTAAAAATGGTTTGTAAAGTTTGTTTGATTGAGATCAAATTTGGTACATCTAATAAAATACAGCGGAATGCCTTATACTGCAGTTTGAATCATTTAAAAATTCACTAATAGCCAGGAACAATAGTAATAATCGTCTAGGCTTTACCGAGAATAAGCCTCGTCATTTGGAGAAAGATACATCCTCTGTATCTTTGCTTGCCGTTCCAACTGCTCTTCGACGCTGCAGATTGAAGTATCATAGTCTATGTCCTGGCTGTTATTGTCACTGAAAGAAAAAATTCTGCACATCTTAGTTATGCTTTCACATAATAAAATATGGGATGATAATTATCACTGGTTTCCTGCACTTAAATGAACAGAGATTACTGCCTAACTTAAGAAAGTGATTCTCAAACTCGGCGTCACAACAAAATCTCAGCAATAATTTCATTCAATTTAAAAAATATATACATACTTGATTAAATCTACCTAACCCTCGTGTAACCGTGTTGCTCTCACTCACTTCATCATCAGTAGCCAAATTTCATAGCTTCTTCAGTTTGTACATTGTACGTGCATTCTTACGATTCCAAGAAATAAATCCCGCTTATTCAATCAGCCAACAGCTCGATGCAAGGCAAAACGTTATCGTTGGCTGCCTGGCTAGCTGTTACATCAGTGATATACTAGCACGCCTGCTGCTATACAAGATTGAGGCGTCCCATGCACTGTAGCTCGCTACAAAACTTTGGTTTCCACAAACACACAAAGAGACAAAAGCAGTGGTAGCATTCGCTCGGCCGTCGACAGGACCGTTAGGGACCGCTTGCTTTCGTCTGAACCAGTTTTTACTCCGAGGGGTAACCGGGAGGCCCCGAGTCCCCACTCCTTCAATGTCGTCCCTCAATGCCGATGCACCGCACCCTCGAGTCTGGAGAGTTTAGGCTTTCCCGCGGGAGAGTGAGAGAACGCGAGAGCCAGAAGCTCGTAGATGGATAGAGCAATACGATAGAATATAACGCAGGCGAACGCATTTCTGATCTATCGGTGAATTCAGGCACCGATTTTGTTGAGAACTCGCCGCCAGACGAATTTGCTTATGATGAACTCAGCTTGAGGTGCAATCATATTTTTCAACTTCACGGCCAAACATTCTGCCTGTTTACTCCGTACGGGTTCGATGAACAACGGTTGTAATATAAACGCTGTAATTCTGATCGAATGATCAAATTGACATTATTGTTACTTTCAATATGAATACGCATTGCATGCATTTTTGACAAACGCAATACTTTCTTATCATCATACTATTCATATAAGGTTGCTGATAGGCGGTGCTGTCGAGTCTCTCTCTGATGTTATCGGAGCGGTTCTGTTGGCGCAAATAACAACAACAAATGCAACGACATTTTCGTGCGATTGTACGTCGCCAGTGAGAACGTGAGCCGCCTTTTAGTCGTACCCTGGACCAGACTGAAGCGGCACACGACACTAATAAAATTCGTCTTCTCTAAGGCATCGTCCCCCCTCCCTTTCTTGGTCTACGGATGGACAAACAGTGGTCGAAATATTCGTCGAACCGAACCACAGGTGAAGCCTGCAACACATCACTGGCTGTATCGCCTCACGAGCAAACGACGCTGATGTCCCGTCGAGCAACAGCTAACTCAACTCGGCACCACTCCATTGTCTACAGCTATAGCATGCAACATCCAACAAAAGCAAGCACGCCGTTTGCACCGAATCTCTTATTTTCGAACTACCGCCTGCATTTCGCGGACACGAACAGCCATCACCTCCCTTCCACGGTATCTGCGGTGAGCGATAGAAGTAGAGCCCATAGCCATCGGCTGGCCATGACGGAAAGCGTTTAAACATCGAGGAGACAGGACCGATAGAGTGAGAGAAAGTGTCATCCACCGAGAGAAATCTGTGGATAAAACACTCTTCTGACTTCTTGTTGTTCGCCTTCCTAATGACGTGCTTTGTATCTCTAGCCAAGGTCACGATGCCCAATCGAGTGCCGATGCCGGCATCGAAAAGTTGAAACACGTTTTAATTTTCGAACAAGATTTTGTATCTTCTTTTTGACCCCGTCGACATCGTCTCTACCTCAAGCAAGAAGACGGCTACAATCGGTAAACAAACAGGGACCACTGTACATTTTTCTCTCCACTGTCACAATCCGACAGGGAATATGAATGCACGCCACCGTAAGTAGTTCGCGCAGTCCAAACGATGACACCCTACGATGAAGCAAGAAAACAGCCAACGAAAAGAGAATATACACCTTCGTTGTGCTCACAGATACAATGTCTGGTGGCAACCCGATCTGGTCCTATCTGCTAAGGAGCCCGGACCATGTAGTTTTTTGGATTTTCTGCTGTTGTGTCTGCTGCCGTGTTTACTGCTGATTTTGGCCGCCCCCAGAGATGATAATTCCATTAGATATAGCCTATTTTTCAGCTGCGCTAGCGGTGACAACTGTAGGGGCAAACCGCCACGTGTCCGTTATCTACTAATGGTGGTGGCGGGTGTCGCTGCAAAGACATACTTCGGTCGCTCTGCCTACCGCAGAGCGAAGGTTGGTTGAGCCGTTGTACATTTCGCCTCACCGAAACGCCGCCGCCGCCCTACGGCAAAGAGTTCAGCGTCTACCGACCGATCAAGGCTTCGTCGGCAATACATTTATCGGTTGGCCCGCAGAGACAGTCAAATATTGAACAGAAATTGCATTCAAGCCGCACTTCGATAAATGCTACCGTACGTCTGCGAAGAGTGCTAGCAAGTCACTACAGCGACAACTACGTTCAAAGGAGTTCCCACTTGGCATTAATATATATATATATATATATATATTTGTGGGTGGTCGTGTGTATGTCTGTGTGTTTTATTTTTCCGCTCGACAGCACGGATAGATGCAGTTTTCGTATAGGTAGTTAGCATCCCTCGTGTCTTTTGGAAGAAACAAGCGCCTTGATGATTTCTAGCTGTATTCATATCTCTCTTACGGAGAGCAGCACTACGCTTAGAACCTAAAGGTTGATATTGCTGTTGACGACAAGAACAAGGACAACAACGCCCATTGAATAGGTGCAGAAATAGCAAACAAAAAAGTTACAATATGTCTCCGTAATATCTATTTATTCTCTTGAAGCAGTGGCGCTGTATAGATTGAAGTAGAGCGTATGCCAAATTGACCGCCATTCGTGTACCGAACTGCGAACATATCTACTTGGGCTACCACCAGCACTACCACCAGCACCACCACCACCACCACCAACACCACCACCAACACCACCACCACCACCACCACCACCACCACCACCAGGCGGTCCATCACATGAACACCCTTACGGAGCCAGTCGATGTCCCTTCGCAAGTGCGGCAACTACGAGGGCGCCAAAGCTCTCTAGCCGATCGAAATCACTGGCGAATGGATTCTTTCTCTCTGATCCCTTTAAGTCTCTCAAGTCGCAGTTAGTAAGAGAAGAAGACAACAGGGCGAAGTTCTTTTCCGTCTTCTGCAAGCACCGCCCCAGTCTACTGTATATGCCCGAGGAGTTGCCTGCTTTCGTTCTTCTCTCTGTTTTCGCCAAAAGTAAATACATACACACGTTTATATCCACGCTCGGAAGTCCTTCGTTCAAGAGAGTCCAACAGCAAGTCGCCTAGTCGTTCTTGGTCCGAAGACGATGTCATCGTTCATGGGCAGGTGCTCTGCGGTCACCGCCAGCCTTCTGCAGTCTTCTGCGCTTACTTCTTTTGTCTACGCCTGTCCGTCATATGTTTACGATTTGATCGCCCTTCGCCGATAGTATAGTTGCTGACGCTGGGCCTTCTGAAGCCTTAGCGGGTGCGTGACGGCATAGACTAAGAATTCGCCCCCATCTCAAACAAAACCGCCAGCAGTTTGGACTCAACAGCCGGACCGAAAAGTACGTACAAATCTTCCGTTCATTGGCTAGCGCTCTTTGACAAACCGGCGACGTCTGTCCAGTCCTCTCTATATTCCTCCCTCTAGAAACGTGTGCACACACCCGTCCACAAAGCGTATCGATAACGCATCAGCAAGATAGTCATCTGATCTCAAACAAACCCGAGCGAAAAACATTATCTTTAGTTTAAAGCCTTTCATTAGGCTATAGCATTGAGCGTGCCGGACCTCCCTAGATAGCTTTTCTCTAGACGGAAATTCAAACTTTTTGCTTCTTCGTATCTAACTTTGTCTCAAGAGACAGCACGCGCCAAATGAAACAATCGCCCGGATTAGTGAACGAATTCAAGCCAATCACATGTGTTGCCAATGTTTCTACAACGTAGAATTGTTCAAGTCAGACGTCCCCGCCAGTTCAGTAGACTCGCCAAATCATCAGGTCCAGTTGGCCATAAGAAGACTAGCGGTTCGACGCGTCGTGCACGCATCAGTAAAATGCCTCCCAGAGATTCAGTGATTAGCTGCGTTTAGTGCAGCCGCACACACACACACAAACAGTTAGATATCTATGTAGGTGCCATTTCGTGAATGTCCTTATACAGAGCTATATTTACCTGGAGCTAGTCTACAGAACCAACAAGCCGCCGTACCAGCTATCGCTACTCCGTTAATTCTGGACGCAGCGGCGACCACCAAGCAGCGCAGAGTCCCCCCGGTAGTTTATACTCGAATCGCGTGCGCCCCAACTGCGGCCACTGGAGCAGTGCCCCCCTTTCACCAAACGCTAATATTGGGACCAACGGATAACTTTCTCTTTTACGCCAGTCGAAATCTCCACCACATGGCCTCGTCCCTATAAGCGGGACTGCCAACACAAATGTAGCATGGCTGTCTACAAATATCATAGTACCCAACAGCGCCGGCCGCATCGTCGATTCGGAGCATTCTAGTGTGTGTGTGTGTGTGTGTGTGTGTGTGTGTGTGTGTGTGTGTGTGTGTGTGTTTTGAAACGTCATAGGACTATCTCATCAACAGTATTCGATATCAAGATACATCCACTTTGGTGGCACAAATATGGCCACGAGTGAGTCTCACGTCATGCGACGACAACATCGTGTCGGTGGCCATGTCGAACGCCTCGGCGCCTATCGGAACGACGCGAGCGATGTCAACAGAATAAAAGAGAGAGAGAACGTACGAACATCGTTTGTGCCTTCTATCTCATCAGGAGCTGCACTGAGCCAACCCAGCACTTTCTACGTGGACGGCTACGTTCTATACGCTGGACTTTTACGTCGTGGCGAAGTACCGCCTACCGAACTTGCACGCGTCCCATAGCGTTCGTTCTCTTGCTCCTGTTGCTACAACAGCTATTAAGAAACGCCCTGTCTACCATTTTCGTTCCGGTGTCGCTTTCGCTAATCGCGAGATATTAGCGTAGTTAGTCACGAACATTTTACAATCAGAACGCGAAGGCGTCAACGTAACGGCCCTAGGCTGGGGCCAAGACATAACAATGCCTGGACTAGGACCCCCCGCAGAAGTAGGTCGCATGTCAAATGTGCGTGGGCATCTAAATCGTGGCAATTCAAAGCTGAGTGGAAATGGGTACGGAACTACAAACATAAGACACACCCGCTCGTAGAGACGGAATGCGCCGACATACGAACAAATGTCAGCATGATGGTCAACATTAGCGAACACGTCCGCTAAAAGACGCCAACCTCTTTGACGCTACACTTTGCCCGTATTCGTCCCTTTAGCGTTTTCCTCGCGCTACCTCCTCCCACCAACACTGTTATTACGTCGCCTAAGCTGTTTGCTGTGGGGCGGCTCAGCTTTCGTCGTAGTTCGTTCCGCTGCAGTTTGTGATCTTGTGCTAGAAATCGCCACGCCACTATCTCCTCTGACTCCCACTGAGTTTAGCCTTCTCGTATCCAGCAGACCCAAGCACCGCTTACACAATAGCAATGCCCATACATAACTACCAGCGTTGTGGTGATTTCGTCGGCTGTAGCAGACATATTCGTCCGAGGGAGCGACAAATAAGCCGGATAGCCGAGACTGCTCTTGGGTTTCGAGTTTCGTAACCACAACGACGCATAGCGAATCTAAAATATATATGTATGTGTGTCTGTGTGTGTGTGTGTGTGTGTGTGTGTGTGTGTGTGTGTGTGTGTGTGTGTGTGTGTGTGTGTGTGAGGAGGATGGCAGAGGGCACTAACAATGACGACAGCGATGGCACCACGAGGGCATTTGTCGCGGGGGCCGCTCTCGTCGTCGGGTGCGTCTGCCAAAACGAACGGGTACACTCGGCAAGCGATCCACCAGCAGACAACCGTTATTTCAACTCGATCCGTTTTCTCTTCGTTTGGACAGGGTCTCGCCACCTCGGCCGAGCTATCGCATCCCCCCAGCCGGCCGCCATATTGCTGTTATAGCAGCCATATCTGCGGACGCCGCTCTAGCCCTGCAGCCGACCCAGCCACTCGGATACCTGGCGGCTGGCCGAGTTACGGAAACCTCTTTCGTCTCGATTGAAATCGCCCGGTCACTAAGAGATTTTTACAACCGCTGATAGCAGCGCCGCTTGGACACGGAAGAACGGACGCGAACTCGATAACCCAATAGTAGGCAACTTGGCCTGGCCTGGCCTAGCTTGATCTAAACCCGGCTTGCCGAGTGTCCTGCATGCAGACCTTGATCGCCGATCGAACTACCAACCATCGGCAGGACTGTCACCAGCTACTGAACAACGTTCCTCTCTAGAAAACCGAAGCGATTAATACGAACATCACCGATAACACCGAAAATGGCCGCAGTTCGTAACGTCGACGGCACCATTTTCATGCTGTAATCTGCTTTCGTCAAGGTTAAGCCCTAGACATGCATGATAACATCTGACATAGCTCAACCTGATACTGCCATCATACTGTTGAAGCTTTTATAGTTGTTTAGTTGTTTGTAACATTGATTTATGGCTCTTTTGCTTCGTCATTGGTTGACTAGGAAGCGCAATTCAATAAAGTGGAACGTTGACTCGAACGAGTCAACGTTCCATTTCCATTCCTTGCACCGCGTTCGTCCCCGATAGAAACCGTCCGGTTTCCTTCTTTTCTCATTAGTTTGCTTGTCCCGCCCGTTGTATTTTATTTCGTTCACATGTCCATCTATCCATTCATTCATTGATTCATTCACTAATACCCCGGTGTTCCCGGAGATCGGCCCCCGCAGTCCTCACGACGTCGACGATATTTCTCTGCCATAGTGCTTTTCACCACCCTCTCTGTTCCCTTTTGGCCTGTGTTCCCGCAGAAATCATCTGCTTTATTTTCTATTGCAGCAGCAGCCCCTCCCGCCCGACCGTCTCTTCTCCAGTTCTGACAGAAGTCATAGCGACAGCTAAGCGACGGAGCGTTCCCACGCTAAGTGAGGCCGTAACCACCTTTAGGTCCTAGGCCTTCTTCTCAACTCGGTACTGCTGTCCTTTCTGCCACGACAACATCTCTCTATCGTCGAAGACGAAGTACAGCAGCAGAAAATGCTGCAATTCGCCTTCGAGAAACCGAACTCAGCCGAGCTCGAGCTGGCGGCGTTGTCGTCAAAACTGGCAGTGCGTCGTTGTTTCGAACGAATGCTGGACAGTCTACCTGACAGGACTGCTTGCCGCCTACCGCCTAACCACTAGCTCGGTCCGTCCTTGTGGCCTGGCTGGCGGTTCGTCGTTAATGCGGACGAACCAGGCCAACCAGCACAGCCGGTCGGTCAGCCTTGTATTGTACTCGACAGAGCCGCATCGCCGAAGTAGTTCATACTTCTAATAGATCCGAGCCGTTTATGTCTGCATGTGTGTGTGTGTGTGTGTGTGCACGCGTATACACTGTCGTCAACCGACAACGCTGAACCCGTATCGGCCGCTTAACGCTAGGCAAGCAGAACGCAGCGCAGCGAAGGCAGACGGTGCTGTGCTTTGTGAAACGCCAGATGTGCCTGTAGCTGTGTCATCCATTGTCGGGAACCAGCGCACGCAGTCGATTCAGCTCAATGTTGCACTCGTCCGAAGCACCACCGGCAGCGGTAACGATCAGAACAACGCTAATACCAGCCGCCCTCCCCCCCGTACCCTCCGGCCGAACCCTCAAGGGCCGTCGTCGTCGTCAGCGTCGTCGTTCTCCTGAGTAGATCAACTCTGTGCTTGTCCGCACAGTACAAAAGGCGCAGTACAGCCTGATCTGTTGCTAGGCGACAAACCAGCCTAACAGAAAACACAGAACCTTGATGTCTCTGATGAAGAGAAAAGCCCAACATGCCGAAGGACACGGATTGGTCTATGTTTAGTTCGTCAACAGCAAAATCACTCTGGCTATAATCAACGATGAAACTCGTGAAACTACTGTGAAGCGCTGTATTTGAAAGTAGTTTCAATTTAGGAGAACGATCAACGTAAAACAAACACAGAAAACAATCCTTGACCGAATATGGCTGCCATGTCGCATAGCGACAGGCAAGCCGAGTACTTTATTAGGCTTACGCGACGTGTACAACATTAATCGCTAGATAATTAGCAATTAAATGAGTCGATCTGTTACACCAAAAGGTCAACCGTCACAGATATAAGTAAGATTAACAAAGAAGAAGGAGAATCTTGGGGTCCCAGAACACTGCGCGTAGAACGCCTGCAGAGAATGGTACGTGTCTACGTGCCAGCTCGAACTTCTTCTATAACTAATCTAAGTTCTTCTATAACATGGCTTATTTGAATTTGCCTCATGTCAGCCGTCCATGAGTGTCACACGAGGACATCTCAGCCCAGCCGGCGGCAGCAGAAGCAAATGCAGAAGGTTCACACATCTCTCAGGCCCTCATTTCTTCGCAACCGTCTGGTAGGACCTCGCCGCAACGGTTGCACGTTGAGAAGCGGTCGCCATCGCAATGACGAAGCTGATTCCGAACGAATGCTTCTTTGCTTTTAGTGGCGTTCACCTTCGTTCGGGACTTCATCTTAACCAAGCGCTATCACCATCCCCGGACCTCTTCGCTACTTGATCGGGTCACATGAGCGAACACTGCCGCCATCTGCCGAAGAAGAGACACGGGGTCCCCACCTAAACTCGTCACCGTTCGTCGCAGGACTTCGATGCGACATTGGTACTTCGCGAGGAAACCAGTCGATAGGTAGAGCTCCTCGAGCTGAGGTGGTATTGTACGAACGCCTGGAGCCAGGACCAGTTCACGGCAACCCCCGGGTCCCCGCTGTAGGCCCACCTCAGGCCTACCGGAAGACGCTGGAGTGATTCGAATCGATGGCGCTCTCGGTGACCTCGGCGCTCCTCTGCATTGTTTGCCTTCGTTCAGTGGTGTCGCCGAAGCGCCTGCGTTCGCCGTGTCGGTTCTTCTAGTCCGCTTGGCCTCAGCAGGATCTCGAGATGGTGTACTTCGTCGACACGACGCTCTTCGGCGACGCAGCAAAGACAATGAGCAAAGACTGGATAGGCCAATGTCGCTATCCTCAGATGCTTTGGCGCTCTGACGGGAGACACCAACAAAATCCTTCAGAGTTTGCTGCTGGGCCAGTCGGCGCGCCTCCCGTCGAACTCCAAGGAAGTACCAAAACGAACTGCCATACAGCTACCGATTACTTGCAACTCACCAGCCAGACCCGCCGCTGGCCTGTGCTGGGCTAGAACCCCTAACGGACATTTAACCTCAACATACTTGCATACCTATTGATACCCACAGACACGAGTAGTACCTAGATCCTGGTTCCCCAGCGGCCAGACACTGGGCCCTTTAAACATGCGGAGCGATTTAAACCTTGATGTGTGTGCATGTACACACACACACACACACACACACACACAGCATTATAGTATCCCGATGGTGACCTCGCACCGTCATGCATGTGACCCAGACCAGTAAACTAACGAAGATTTGCTTCTGCATGACTCGCGGCTCCAGGACATGCGGCAAGCATGACTCTGCTATTCAGTCGACACTTAGAAAACTGTGCGATTGCTAGGAAAAACGCGCGTCTTCCGAACTGCGCTACCGAAGAACACGCACGAAGAACTTATGCCGTGCTCGTCATAAGGATGGCATTCTGCTATCCGCATCCCTTGGCCCGCGCGTAACAGCGATTGGCAAATGCTACGGCTGATCTTCCGTCACAGCCGTCGAACCGCGCGCGCCGCGTTTATTCGTGTCGCGTTGCTGTTCGTGCAGACCCAAAGCGAGGGATTGGGCGACAATGTGTCGTGTCAGAAAGTTGACAACATGCCGACACGTGACATCTCCCCTCTCGTCCGTAACTGCATTGTAGTCTACAATTAGTAGATCTGTACAGAACCGTACGAGAGGCGCCGATCGTCAACAATCGCCATCATCTCGTCTAAGCGGAATTGGCACGCACGAGACTGATTTTCTAGGGGGATGATCAGTAGTTCCACTGTCCACGCGTTTATGTGAATATAATAAAGCAGTTAGGGTTCTCACTTGGTGCATCTGCTTGCTTCCTTCACATACAAGTCGCTCGGCATACTGGTGTTATTGGCAATAAAATTCAATTGAACGAAGCAAGTTACCCGACCCCCTGTTCTATTTGTGTCGACAAGGGAGAAAGATGTGCGACTGTGCGGCGTCCAAATCGACATCGTAGGCCATCATCCGTGCTCACTGGGCTGCAGGACGACGTCGATAGCCAATTCGCCTACGTCCATCAGGCCCATCTCTGCTTAGTTAGGCTCGCTGCCAGAATTAAGTTGGATTAGACTTTCGTCGAAGCGCTGCTCGGGTTCCGTTCAGGAGCCGCTGAGTTCCGCGTTTTAGGCAGCGGAAGAGGCGCGACGGAGCTCGGCGCGCCACAGAGCGGCCGAAGCCTCCCGTTGGAGCGTAGCGGAGCCAGCGGGAGTAATCGCCAAATTGAAATACGGAAGGGCCACATACACACACACACACGTCCGAAACTGAGGTCGTCGATAGGAGCCAAAAAAGAGCTTCGTTTCGACTTAGTCAAAAGCAGCAACGGAGTACACAATTCTCAAATTCATGTTGTCGCTCTCACTAGCTCGACTGCTATTGACCTTCGTCCTTCCGCCCAGCATTGAGGTGTCGGATATGTATCTTCGACAAAAGCGCTGACCTCGACGATTCATTAGAAGGCATCGACGGGATTGTTCCTGTAGTATTCCCATCATCAGACTCTCCCTCCTCGCCATGTTCGACGCGAGACGATGACATCTTATTCGGCTGTGATCGCCCTCATTTCAGCCTCAAGGGTTGTTGTTGCTGTCGGTACTGTTGCTGTTATTGTTGTTTCAGATATAGCGCGTGTACATGCTCACTGGTTATGAGGCGCTTATGTTCCCACTGTGTTCCATGACCCTTAGCTGGTGTAATAGCGCACAACAAAGGTGCGTTAAAAGAAGAATCCCGTACCGTTTTCGTTAGAGTTGGCCGGTTTCTGTTGCTGCGTTGTTAGTGGCGTTGTTTGGCGGTTTTTCTCTGTATTGCTTAATACGACACACACACACACACGCCCGTATACACTCTGAAGGGCAAAAGCGCCTAAAGCCTAAAGCGTAGAAGAAAGTAGAAAATCAACGGCGAAGCGAATAATCACTAGCGAGGTATAGCCATCACGATATGGCGTCCACGATCGGCAATGGCGAGCGCACGCAGAACAAACAGTCAACCAACCTCCAGTGGCGCGGAATCAGGTCTCAAAAGTGTCGCAATACACGTAACCCAGCTCTTCTGTCTCCCCTTCTGCATGTCCTAGCTTTTCTCCCTTCTGACTAACCGCCATGCCGACGTCAACGGTGCCCAATGCCGAAGCAGGAAACGTCGACCTCCAACAGAGCGAATGTCGACAGCGAATCAGTAACCCGGTAGAGAAAACTTGCGACATCGCCGTACGCATGCGGACGAAGCCGCAACGTCCACACGGCGTACAGACAAAAGCGTAACATCAACAAGAGAGCCAACGAGAGAGATTCCATCGAATGCTCATCGACAATATCGCGTCGCGTCGTGGAATCTACGGAGGTAAACACGCACCGGTAAAATCACAATAGATCGTACAATCATGCTACAACGAACAGTTGCTTGAGCCATTAGATGTATGGCCGTTGAGTGAAGAGGAAAAATAGAGAACCGGCACAATTTAGAAAAAGCGACATGTTTAGCAACAAGAAAAAACGGAGGCCTGTTTCCCAAGAAAACGAACAGGGCCCATCTGAGATGCACGCGCGCCAGGCCGCGTCCAACTGTGAACAGCAATCAAGCTATTTTTCCGAAGAGCAGAGATGAAGATTCAACGTGGAAAAGGTGGGACGGTTTAGCTTCATCGGTTGTGGTCTTCGGTGTCGCTGTTCCGCGTCACGGGGCAAGTACGGCTCGGCCAACAAACGGTAGAGGTGATCTTATCGCGCGTACTGCAGTATTTAGGGCAACGACTATCGAGAAACGTCGTGTGGAGATGCGCTCGTGTTACTCACAGTGAAGAGTCGAATGATTGTCACGCGGGGCAGTTGTGTCGGTTGACACGGACAACACACGGGGCACTTCGGCGCGTGGACTTCGCTGTGACCAGAGCCGCTTCGCACCTGTCGCTCCGGCCATGGCTCGAGCCTCCGTCGTCGACCGGCGTCGGCCCGTTGTTGATCCTCCAAACGCGGTCGGTTCGCGTTCACGAATTCACTCGTCGGCGTTCCGAGTCCAGACTAGTAAGTAAACGGTGCGATGAGCACCCGCGGGCGCCCGGGCAAAAACGGAACGTCTGAACAGTCAGATCGCGCTATCTCCGGGCACGAACGAGCACGGGGCCAGAAAACTAGACGCCGCCACGGGAGCGCAGGGTCACCCGCGTCAAATTCAGGCCGCTACCAACGCATCCATACAGCATCAATATATACATACACACACGCGCACACACACGTCGTAGTATAGCGATATCTCGCTCGGCCTGAATACCGCATGCTCCGAGTCTGCGTCATATATACCATATGGCGTACCCGCCAGCTCCTCGGGGGAGACGCTATAATTTGACGGCAATTTTCGGCGTATTCGCTCTTTAGACTTTACTGGCAACGTTCGCGTATCAGTTCCGACATCGGTCCAGTTTGAATCCCTCGAGAACGGGTTTCTTAGTTCCGACGACGTCTTAGATCAGACGCCGGTAGTTGCTGGTTAGTTGAACCTACGGTCCACGCCTTACGGGGTCCGAGAACAGCTGAACGAGCCGTCGATTAGCCAGGCGTCGGGCGATTTAAACATCCCCTTCTTCTCTTGAAGGTCGCCTTAGGACACGAACTGTCCAAGAGTCACTCTACAGCTCTGAATATGCACTCGCCGTCAACTTAAAGGGCAATATCGATAAATACTGCAAACAAATGTTCAAACTTTCCCGCGTTCGGCGATCGAGCAGACGACGAGATGGATGGCTGGATCGCGAACAAACACGGGGCGATCGGTTGCGAAAGTTGCCAGCGAAACTATCACCCATACGAAAAAAAAACGCAACTCAAGCTGACGCCAAACGACGGCGGACTAGAAGAATCAGCAAAAAATGCAAAATGAGTAACCGTTCAGAGGTTAGCGAGATTCGTCTAGCCGCTCAAAGACGAAGGACAGTCTGTACTTGGCCTGGATATCAGCCAACCCAACGTGAACCTGCTCTGCAGGGTCCAGTTACAATACAACACTAGCCAACGCTCAATGCGGCACAAGAAGCTAAGGAATTCGATAGAGGATTCTAGCCGCCATTGGGCCGTATTCTGTTCGCATCGAAATATCTCCTGGTCCTGGTGACGATGGCTCCGCAAGTTGGTTAGACTTTCGACAACTGGACCCCTCCGCATACCTTCACTGCTTTCTTCGGGCGAGAATCGTGAACTTTACACACACTGAAGAAGAAACTCCCGCGACCGGGCAGTGGGGCATATATGCACCGACCTCGTCCATATGGCCACAATTCATGACCTAGACAAGATTCCTTTTAAATTCCCCTCCTTCCCCGTCTCCTCACCCCCACCCAACTCCTGCCACGATCTCTGTCAACGGCTATCCACATGCCAGCGAGTCTGTCAGGTCCAACTGCCGAGATTAATTCGTACGGATTTGAGTTGCACGGACAAGTGTACCTAACCTATTACGAGGCTAGCCATACACGGTCCCCCCAACCATGAGAACCGTCTTCAATATTCGACCCTTCCACTATTTATGACGCACGTCACCAGTTTCCTCGACGACGGCCTTATCTGTTGATAGGCCAGGCCAGCCCGAATAAGGATCGCACGCGAGAACCTGTGCCAGACATTCCGACTGGCATCTCCACTCCACCTAGGTTGGGAATCAGGCGGGCGGGCGGTCGGTCGGTCGGCTGGTCGGTGGTTCCAGCTGGAATGACCGGCGGCGTAGGAAGAAGCCCGGTACACAATGGTCGAGTGGATTTCAACTGACAAGTCGAATACGCCACGCAGAAACATCTGCCACTTCTCGTAAACAAATCTCGCCATTCCGAGATGACCCTTTTTCCATTTCGCCTTGTCGTTCTCGCAATCGTCATTCACACAGCCGCCTCCCGTTGACTTCTATAGCGAACGAAGGTCGCCACCCCCTCCTGCAGCCACCACAAGATGGCGACAACGACTCATCAGCGAAAACGTATAAGAATACCTAGAACTTTGTTGACGTTGTCATATCCCGCTTCGGTAATGATAACCAGCCGCATTTGGCAACAACGTCCCCAACGACGACGACGCCGACGACGCCGACGTCTTGCGTTCCTGCTATGAATAGCCGCCTGCGTCGTACTCTGTTGAGCCGAAGCCCCCGGCGTCGCAGTGGTGTCTATATCGACGATCGCTATAAACACTGTCCACATTCCTAACCAGGACAGATTGCCAAAACGCGCTCGTACGCGATTTAGGGTAGCGCCGCATCGTTGAGTATTACAGCGATCGCGGCGGAGACAGCTGAAGTAGTCGTCATCGGCGCGGCCGGCCGGCATCAGCGGCCTTACTAGGCCGTTTGCAGTACCAGCTGTCCTTAGCCATTCACATGAGAGAGACAGGCCGCACAGTCGCGAGCTAACAACAAATGCCGAAAATGCAACAACGCCACTTCTGTTGCCGTTGTTGCTGCTGCTGCACAACACCGAACTGTCGTCTGTCTTTTGGAGTGGCCGTCGATAGCCGTCGGACATGCCCCGATCCGAGGCAGGCGTTAGCGCGGACGCATGATTGTAGAACAGGCACCATCACCACCACCACCACCATCATCGTCGTCGTCGTCGTCATCATCATCACCACCACCACCACCACAATGTGATCCCTCACAGAAGGCCGATCTGCACGGAGAGAACGCGACGGCGCGCGCCCAAGCGGAACAATGTCGCAGGTGCACTGAGCTACGAGTAGAAAACAACAGCGAGAGAAGAAGATGCATTGGACGCTTCCTCGGTGTCTACATCTACCTTGGTGGAGCTGGCAAAACAACGCAGCGGTTAAGGAGGAAGTTGTACACCGTCGTCGACCTCTAGCCTTGCTGCTGCTGCTGCTGCTGCTGCTGCTGTATCCTCGGGTCCTGGCGAAAACTATCCCAAGCTCTAGAGACACAATTGGGTAGAATAAGTCAGTCAAGCACCAGCAACAACAATCTACAGGGATAGTAGTCACACGAAGATGCATGGGAACGCTAACGTACACTGACGTGGCGTCAAGTAAACGGTGAACTAGTGCAGTGGCCACTCGTGTGCTCATGTGAGTCTCTCTCTCTCTCTCTCTCTCTCTCTCTCTGAGACCCCAGGACCCCCTCGTTCAACAACGAAACATATCCCCGTGACGATTAACGAAATAAGCATTGTCTACACACAGCCTCCCTGATGAGGATCCCTGTACGATGATGGCGGACAATATCATGGCCAATGTTGTTGTCCAACAATTTCCAACATGTTACATGACCACCACAAGTTCACTGTCTACATCGCGAGGTGATAGACAATTGTACTAGTAGTAGTACTAGTAGTAGTACTAGTAGTAGTACTAGTAGTAGTAGTAGAAGTAGTAGTAGTAGAAGTAGTAGTAGTAGAAGTAGTAGTAGTAGTAGTAGTAATAATACAACCGCATTGGCAGCAATAATAACACAGCAAATTATCGGTTCGTCGTATCACGTCGATAGCGTCTATTTCGTTGACGTCCCAAGCCGCCGGCGAGTTTCACTCGTTTGTAGTGAAGAAAGGAAATTTTCTAAGCACGTCGTGGTGAAAGTGGTGAAAGTATAGCTTTCACTATCGTGAGGTTAATGTCGTTTGACGCCGATACGTTCTGTCCCTTGTCGACTGGCGGCAGGTGCTGGTGATGATGGTAGGCGAAACTGTCGACCACGAGCCGGCCATCAATCGACTCTGTCGACAATTTTTCTTGGTTAATTTACCGCTGTCCGGTGCGCGTGCGTCGCTCTTGTGGCACGTCACTGTGCCGCAACAAATACGTTATACCGTCTTGAAATACTGTCCCGCTGTATAGACGCCGGACGCGACCCCGAGTCCCGCTGGTCTGATCCGAGCACAACAGCCGACGTCAGACTCCCGAAAGGGGCAGGTGCAAGTGAGTACGACAATCGCCTGCCTCAAGCGGTCGGTGTCAGCTCATCTGGCAGTAGCAGGACCTTAGGTCGCCAAGCAACGCGCGCTACACAGCCAAGTCGAACGCCGTCTACCAGACGCCGCGACTGTAACGTCTTTCTCGTCGAATATTGCCCTCGGCACGAACGCTGACTGACCAGTTCACGAGTAGCAGTCGAGACACGCTCACCCTAGGAGCCTTTCACCCGTCCAGTTCGGTTCCGTCCCCACACCGAAACGCTTCAGCGTCACACATCAAACTACTCGTCAAACTGAAATAGCGAACTTTCATAGAAATGTCGTGTCGCTTCTGAAGCACTACATTAGCCCCGACCCAGCTGAAATGTGTTCGAAAAGTGTAAAGGCTCAATCGGAGCTGGCACGCCAGCTTCGTGTGCCTTGTACGAAACCATAGCGAACCAGGGAAGTCGTCATCCCGCACAATCCAGGACACAGGTCAGCCGTCGTTCATGACGCAATTCGGCGAGCTGCGCGTATCGATCTGTCGAACGTTTAACATCGACGGGTGCGAATGACGCCTACGGCGGCGAAAATATTAGCGGAAACGCCCTCAGCCTGGTGAACTCTCTCGCTCGCTCTCTCTCTCTTTCTCTCTCGGTTAGGTGTCTCAGGAGGCACTTTCGGCTTGAACTTCTCGGACAGGCCATTATAGACCAAATAGTTGCTAGTCCTCCAGGTGCCGGGTCGACGTCGCCAGATCCTCACGACCTAACAAAGACGGCTTTCTCCAGCAGCAAAATACGGCAGCAGCAGCAGCAGCAGCAGCAAAAGCAAGCGTCTACGGTGATATTTCAATATGGCTCTCGTAAGATCTGACCCTGATGCCTGAACTCGAGGAGCTTATCGCTCCGAGCTGAGGAGGCAGCGATATCTTGATGTGGCTGACGCTGCAGCATCGTCCTTTGACGGCTAATTATTCACTGAAGTGAACTCAAGTCGAAAAGCTGTTGACCGAGGACGTAGCCTTATTAGATGGCTACTTTATATGCCAGCTGGTGGACACGCGGCAACTCAGCCAATCGATTTTCATCCGCTTCGAATTTCGACTGCAGACACGGCAGACGTCGAGAGGAAATTTCATTCCAGCAGCGTCCTTCCGCCGTATTCCTCGCAAGGGCGGCCATTCACTGCGGCCCGATACGAACAAGAATGACCTAATATGAAGATGGACCAAGCACAGCTGACGAGTGAATTGCGAATAATCGCAAAGAATAGATACGACATCGACGTCCAGGAGAAGAAGGTCCTGATCGATGCCTTCAAAACGGAACGCTTAAGCCTATTTCTCTTCAGGTTCGAAGCGAGAGTCGCACGTTTCGGATAGCTTCAGCAGCATCTACGTACGTTTCGCTCGTTCTACTCGTCGCTGTACCCGCGGTTCCGCGTCGTCACATGTCAAACAGAACACTCAGACAAATGTATTTTATCTCGCCTCACGACGAACGAGAAGTTCGTCCTGACAATTTCCCGACACCCCGAGTGAAATCAAAACGCGCGACCCAATAGCAGACGACGACGACGACCCACAATAACTTGCGCTTAAGTCCGAGCGACATTCGTTCAGCGTCATTTCTTCGTCAGAACGACATCAGGCCTAGACGAAGGTCATCGTAGGACTAAAGCGACGGTGACGGCGAAAGCGACCATTTGCGTCGCCGCTGGGGCTGCGACGTAATTTCAGTTGTGCCGACATTGACGATCGATTTCCTCATCGACGAATGCTTCCACCGTGTCTGTCTACTCGCTCGGCCTAGGCAGACGGCCTAAACCAACCAGCCCGAACTAACCTGGCTGACACTCGCCGCAACGCCGCCGCTTTAAATCGACAGCCAGTTAAATGTCGGCGACTGCTGCTGCTGCTGCTGCCGAAGTCTCGAATATTTAGCGGTGTGTGGAGGCGGTAGAAACTTGCCGTCGCCACCAGGTCGGTGAATCGGCCGGTCGTCGCCTTCCACCGACTTCGTCCGACTGGCAATTTCGCTCGCGGGACTGGTTGATTCCGTCGCCGAAACCCCAACAGGCGATTTGTGGCCGCTGTTACTAGTCGCTGTCGACCATCGTTCCGGTCAGTCAGGTCGTCGCCGCATCCACTAGCGAGCGATAGATACACTCGTACATGGGCATGTATGGATCTGATGATAGTCCCGTGTTCGCGGAGTGGGACGGATGTTCCGTTGGCGGCCGAGGACGCTGTGGCAGCCGCGCCAGCTGCCGACGAGATGCCCCCCTTCGGGCCTGAGCCGGCGCTCGTAACCCCACTCCGACCGCCCGCTCGCCCTTCCCACTTCCTCGCCCCGAAGAAACCCTCCGCATAGGCCGACCTTTCTATCTTCGTTCTCCATCGCTTCGCTTGCGTTCGAACAGCTCCTCCCCGTTCTGCCCCGCGTGCTGCTGAAACGCCACGCCAGATCGCCTGGCCAAGGTGACTGTAGAAGAACATCGTCGAAGACGAAGTGGAGCAACCCAGAGGTCCCTAACTACTAGCGACGACTACCCCACTCCTCCCTTCTCCATATAAATCTAAATATACATCGGCCAACGCCAGAAGCGGGGTAGTATTCTCTGTCTACCGCCGTCCGCTAGAGCTACCCAATCCAGATCGAATAGAGGAATGGCTAAAGACAAGCGATGCTGCCCAGGCCAGCGGCAACTAATTGCGGAACTGCCGACCGTGGCATCGACATAATCAGCCGGCCAGTTTCGCCAGTCCTAGTGAGAGCTCAACAGCAGCCGAGAACGTAGCATCACGTTCTCGATCAACTCATTCTTCCTCTTCCTCTTCAATATCTCAAACGGCAGCAGCAGCAGCAGCAGCGGCAGCAGCAGCGGCAGCAGCAGCGGCAGCAGCAGCAGCAGCAGCAGCGGCAGCAGCAACC
>MNPL01025236.1:969-16300 GCA_002081605.1 Tropilaelaps mercedesae
ATATTTTTTAGCAACCGCTTAGCGATGAAAGTGTAGATTCGCGGAAGCTCCTCTGCCTATGAGAAGGTTCACTCCTGCTCTTGCTGGTGCCGAATACTAATGCTCTAAAATCACCAGGGGTCGACATCTGGCAGATTTTACAACGGCGCGTTTAAAGGAATGATCGGGACCGATATCGTAACATAGAATATAGATATGACACCGGGGATTCGACATCAAGGTGCACACGTCATAGAGATCCGACTGACTATGGAAGATTTCGCCGACAAGAGCTCAACACAATCTAACTATGAATTCGCCGTAGCGCACGTGAGCGATGCGCTCCCTGAGAAGTCAAGCTTCTATCTGGAATGGTTTGTTATTTTCAATGTAATTTGAAAATTTGGCCTGCTCGTTAATGGAAATACCAATAAAACAAGTTATTACTATAAGCCATTTTCATTTAAAATCGTAACCAAAAGTAGTGGTACAATCCTCCCAGAATTTTGGATTCATATTTGTTACCTTACTACCCTGTTGCTATTGACTCGTTGTACTAAAAAATAGCTTTGCGGTCTAATCAAATTTTAACTATTAACACTGTGGCGTAAATTTTTACAAAGAAACAGCTGTCGCGCATGCTTAGATGGTCATTTTTATTCTAGCAATAGGTATAATTTAAACGCAATTTGTGTAAAATGTAATTCGTATTTTAAAGAACTTTTCAACTAAAGTTTTTCAAAAACTGCATCATCCAGTTGCTATAATTGTCATTCAAATTAAATAGTGTATTGTTCTTGACAACCTGATAAAATTTTAAATTCTGCCATCTTAGTGTCCCATAAGAGCCATTCAAACTTACGGATGAATATCGATTGCTGTAAAACTCATGGTTGGGTACAATGATTGCCGCAATGATTAGCCACGTAGGGAGCAAGCTTAAGGTGAGCTTATATAGATATATAGAAAACCACCCATTTTTAGCGAGTCGAGATTTCTTACGCATGATTTGGCTTCTAAGTTATTTTTGCATCTCTAAAATACGTATCCCTATTGTAATAAAAAAATTATACGTTTATTCCTTAAGCACCTACAGAACACCAATTATAACAAATTTTTTAAAATGAGGAGCTTCCCATTTAAATGTATGCAAGATGGCTTTGTGTGTTACCTACAGTTAGTAAAATGTGAATAAACGCAGCTTTTGTGGGCAGAACATTCCTTATTTTTTTTTTTTGCAATTGATTTTCTTCCAAAGAACCATTCAAAGATCGTTGCTCTCAGCAGACATTTGTGTTTATTCATTTTTGTTTTCTAACCGTTATTTAATCCAGTTGTTTAAGTGTTTGTGCTTGTATACTGGTTTCTTACATATGTTCGATGAATTTCTATTTCTATTATATTTCAGAAATCGATGTCTTGGCCGCAGCACAGTAAGTCGGACGAAATTAAGCCCCATGCGGTGGAGGATACGTGGACATTGCCGTACTTCTCATGCGAATACCGCAAGTGGGTAGTTTCGCATCTCTCCTTTGTAATTACTAAATATCGGGTGGCAATACTTGGAGTAGACCTTGACGTCTCCGACATTGACATCGATCAGTGCGACCCCGGATCGCGCCCACATCCGCAAACTACAGCAACGCTTGTAAGTAGAAGACCAGTAATAAAGGCAAACACAGAAAATAAAATTTCCGTACTCCTGTTAAAAATTCACCACCAACGTTTTATGTTCGGGACTCACTTGACGCAGATTGGGCTTTTGACAAAATATAGATTATTTAATACGCATTACTAGGAATTACAAGATGGCATTACGATTCCAATTTAAAGAAAAACGATATAATAATAAAAAAAAGGGCGCACTTACCATCGGGAAATTTAGGAGCGGTCGATAAACCTTATTGATTCTTAGCAATTCACAGAATTATATCCAAAGGCCCATCTGTGCGTACACCTTGAATACCCTTAAATAGCGTGACACACAAGAAAGATAAAATTGTACGTCTAGGTAACTTGAAAGAAGATAGGATCTTTTTCAAGTCTATATTTAAGCAACAGCAACAATGAAAATATACTTACACTGCTGAACCAATAACAGGACCGGTGACACAACCAATACATTTATGCTATGTATATACATTAAACCTGCTAGTTAAAAGTCTCTATAGATTACCTGTTTAACATGAGCTGGGTTACATTAAGTATTCAGGAGGTCCCTGTAAAAATGACTTCTATTTAGCGGTGGATACGTACCAACTACTGACGCGCCCTAAGCAACATGAGCTAAGTTTTGGCGATGCGTGAGGTATGTCTGAGGGGTTTAAAGACAGACGTGGATATGTGCTTGGACGCTTGCCACAGCGAGGGTTCCCTGACGCCAGTCGTCAGGATGCCCACCTGCTCAAGTGGTACTCGAAACTCTAGCTGCGCACTAAAACTAATCATTTCTTATCGCTTTATAGTTTGCCCAATTTGTTATAGTAACTTTTCTTGGTATAAAACCAGTTGAATATCCTTTTACAAATTTACGTCAATTATTTATCATTATTTTTTATTTTTCTTCTTTAAACCTTTATTATTAAATTTAAAAACTTAATTTATAAATGTTTTAATAAAATTAATTTGCAAAATTAATCAAGATATTATTATCTAAAACATGATTCCTTATCTTAAATTAAAAATATTTCTAATATTTTTGTAGAACAGCCTTGCCAAATATTTTTCTGGTTGACACAAGCCGCGTTCTTCTCATCACTATGAATTTTTGGTAAGTGTTGGACATTATGAGATACATACAACCTCAACCTTGTTTGTAGATCGCCCGCGGGAATACAACCAGGGCTTGAATGTCTAGCTGCACTTGTCAAAGTTTGGTAGCGCATTCGTCACGAAGGTCGTGGATTTGATAAAGGCAGTCAAGCACCAGAAGGAGCACAGAAAGAGGTGAATATAGGAAGCTTTTATTGTGGTTCGACTGGAACAATTTTATTGTGGCTCATTAATAAGGTTAATTTGAATATATTTCTGCAAATAGTTACTTCTGCATTCAAACTCGGCATGTCAGCGGAAGTAACGCCGGTCTGGCTCTTTAACAAGACAAAGATGACAAATTATGAAAAACAACAAGTTTCGTTATTAAAATAGCTGTCTGACTATTACAGTTCCTGTTGGTATAAATATCTGTTTTGTTTTGTACAACTAAATGGGTGTATCTGACGTGAGATTTAAATACGCCATCTACAAAACATAATTCGGGCTTAATCACTTACATGACAACATTCTGTAAGAGCGATAGCTAATAGAGCTAATAATAATAATAGTAGTAATTGACTCAATGACCCTAAAACTAAAATTTTGACAGAATGAGTACCATGAACTTTTTAAAATAGAATGAACAGAGTGGTAAGTAAAGCTATCTTTTCCAGCTCTTCAGTCTACCTGAAAACTAAAAACTACGCTCACTTGCGCAGCAGTAGATAGAAGTCACTGACAGCCTGGACCAACATATATTCTTGTATTTGTATAATATGCGCATGATAGTTCAGTATCCAATAGTGTTCAAGAAATATGAAGTGGATTGCAAACTTGTCGCTTTACCGTGTTTCATTAAGAAATCTGGACGAGCGGTCTCTACCAAAACGCATTTTTAAAGCTCTTCTGCATAGCGAATCACTCGGATAGCGTTTTCATAATATTGGAACAGTCTACCAATCATGCAACATGCGCTCTAAACGAAGTGTCTTTAACAAATGCAGTTACCTCAGAAAATGGCACTTTTTTAAGAAACGAAGCCAGTTAGATTAACAGTTATAACGAGTATCTATGGGGTGAATGACTCAATCAAGCAAGAGTCGGTTTGAAGAATTCACTAATCAGCGAAAGGGAACCAAATACCTATACCAACATCTTGAATGTCTCCTAGCTCAAAAATTGAGATGATACAGATAATATATTTCACGACCTGAACATTTTGATAAAAATGTTTGATTTTAGAAACTTTTTATCGTTCTCAAATGTCTACGAAATTACTTTATGGAAAACATGGCAACGAGTTAAAACATACTAAAAAATCCAAAAGATTTGATTATAGTGTAATACGCTTGAAACACTGTGCCTTTTGAGGTAACCAAATAGCACTCCAGATACTTGTAAGCGGGCAAACCTTACCAACCACTCTACCATAACAAGCACACGTTAAAACAAGAATTTCCTAATTTTAATTAATAGTCAAATAGTTTTTGCGGACAAACACGGCTTTAGGCATTTGGAAGTAAGAAGCCCAAAACATATGCAGAGCTATGCCCCGTAAAGTCGAATGAAGTGACTGACACATGAGGCTCAGGCTACCTAATACTATACACCATTGTACTGTCCTAAATATTTTTAAAAACCCGATGAAGAGGGTATTGTGAAAAAACTTTCAATGAATCTTAAATATACTACGTAATCGTTTGCTGCAACACAATTTAAATTACAGGTGACATTCCAAGGCACTCATAAATGTCACAATGAAACGAGTGAATGCGAGTTCACGCCGCGAAAGGGTTGGGTCCGCGGAGCCTACGTTTGCCGTTGTCGGGAGGGATTTTATCCAAATGCATCAGTAGGAGGACAACCATACCAAGGATCTGTTGTTGAGGATTCCTACAAGTTCAACAATAATACGTACGTATTTTTATGTTCTTTTTAACACAAGGTAGACAATACCACTAACATTCAATTCGGAATAGTGCTCAATCCATACTGAATGAAACGGACGAACTTTAACCGGAAAATGAAGATTCAGGCAATTATTAGGGTTTTTAGTTGCTTTGCAACTATAACAATACTAGTAAGCAAGTAAGACTACTCTTAGCATATCTTCTTATTCTCAAGTTTGCCAAAAACAAATCATACAGCTCAACAAAGTTGTTTTTTTTAAGAAAAAATTGTGCTTTTTTTCTAGTGAATCTATATTATTTAATTTTTTACAACAAAATGTATTATTATCGTGTGTAAGTAAATGCAATTCTTAATAAGAGCTTTGCATTTTTCAAGAAGCACAAAATAATTTGTAATGAAAAGTGACTTACCTGACTACTGCAGATTAGTGGCGCTGCGGACTATGTGTGAATCATATAACTTGATATCCTTACACATATCACTCAAAAGTGCTTCAATCAAAAACCAGTGCTTTTTTTAGCCACCTGCTCAGCTAAGTTTGAATTTGCCGAAAATCTAACGTTTAGTGTTGCACTTTATTAAGTCTGCGTATAATTTTTCTTATCTTCAACATCCAGGCCATAAAATCATTTGAAATACCTTGTAAGATTTTTGCAAATTATTTATTCGAAACAATAGAATACAGTTTTATATTGTCCGTATATTACAAATTTTATTGGACTAAATATAATATATTTAAACTCATCTATGAACAACATTAATGAGAGGTTTCCAGCAAACAAAATATTCACGATTTCTGATTTTAAGGAATGGTCGCCCATGTTTACGAAAAACGTGCGATCTCAGAGAACTGAAATGCCGACTAGTATACCGCGTCAACACGAAAACCTCAGTCTATCAATCTTGCAATGCCTTTGAAGAGAATTAGGAAACAGTCACTTGTGCTTATTCTTTCTTCTCTCCGTATTAGTATTAGAATTAGGCAGCCGCGAAATAAAACGTATGGTTTCTGAGAGTAAAGCGGAAAGGAGCATACGTAAGTTCTGTTTTATGGCTGATATTATACTTGTTGGCACTGTTCGTCGCTTCCCCCCTATTCTTTAAGAGTAGTTCATCCATGCCATCCATATTTCAAATTCGTTTCGTAACATCCTTCAAAAAACGTGACTGCCCATTTAAGTTTGCAATAAGCTATTAAACTCCTTCGGTAAAGTATTGCCCTTTCAATATTTGTCTTTACCATAGGTTGATCCTTCTCGAAAATGTATTCCCGTTTACCTAAACCGCCTATTCATTCAACTAAAAATAGAATTTTCGTCCTGTTTTTGGCGACAAGAAACACAAGCATTGGTATACGAATTACTATATATAATCAGTTAGTATAGAGATTATAAATCGAGAAATTCACGGACAGAGCTACGCTCGTATCAACGGACAAAAGGTATTATTGATAGCATTACGATCTCTAATTTCAAAATCATGATACTTGTTCTCAACTGATTCTTTTTTCTAGCTTTTTAAAACAAGAAAAAGCTTTTTCCAATTTAAGAAATATTTCAAAAACGATAGGCCCATAAGGTCACATTGAATTAATGCAGAAAAAGCATTGGCATCAATAATCTGGAAGCACCCCATAATTCGAGTATAACAATATATTAAGTACAATGGCACTTGACAGACGAATACATTTGGGAATAGCCTTTTATAGACAATTTTGAGAGACAGAATTCAAAAAAGAGTTTTTTTTTTACTCTTTATCTTTTGTCTTATCAGTCTTAGTCTTCTCTTAATATTAAATTCTTCATCCTGGTAAATGTTCGGGCAATCTATGTCTCCAATCATCACCACTGGAGAATCCGTTTTACAAGTTTGTTCAATATCAATAGACAAATTATTCACGATTTCCAAGTCCATTTTGGCGATCTGCGTTGCGGAGCTGTATTACAAGCATAAAGGTGTCACTATTCTCAGTAAGGAATCCTGTGCAAAGTTATTCTGATCTACCTCCAATAAGTTCTACTTGCATGCAGATGATCAATTTTTTAATCAGAAATATTACACCACTTCAGCTACTTCCTCAAGCTTTCTTTTCAAAACGCAGATTATGTCTCTCCTGTTCCTATCGTGGCACTGGATACGCTCTCACTTAGTGGTTCGATCATTCTGTTTTTGAGAACTATTGTACAGGTGAAATCTATTAAATATTTGAAACTGTAGAACTGATCTACCTTGAAGCCCATCGGTCTGGTAATTATAATACCAAGTTAGTCTTCGAACATTTTGCCGGTGCACCCATTGTTGAAGTGGGATTTATAACAGGCAAAGAAAGTCAGATTATGGGTCTAAATATTTATAGTTCAATTTTTACTTTTTTTTTTATTAAAGGAATGCTTGTGAGCTCGATAAATCTATTGAAAGCAAAACTGTTTTAGCATTTTTTTTCTCAGAAAGTTAATAATTTAAAAGTGTTTCGGGTTGTTTCATTTTTGGACTTTTCAGATTAAGTCAAAAAAATAAACGTTACTGTTGGTTAACTAGTAGCCTTTTACAGTCATTAATTAAAACTACATATGTATTAAAACTATCGAACAAACTATTTTAAGAAAAATGACAAAGAGGTTAAATGGGTTTCAAAGAAGTTTACAATACGATTTGCTTGGAATAAAATGCTTTACAAAATGAGACAGGTATGCGCGCAAAAACATGTTCTTACTTTAAATTGTGATTTCCGTCAAATAGCGTGTTTCAGGAGCTGTTCGTAAAATGAACAAAATTTTGATATGGGTACTCTCAACCTCTATTGCCGGGATTTCATCAACGATTGGTAAGAATGGTTGAATAAGTTTTCAAAGGGTTACTGCCTCACAAGTACCGCGGGAAAGGAGGCTCCAAGGCTAACACACTCTGAAATCTCGTTTGGTGAAAGCAAATAAAAAAAAATGGGAAAAAATATACGTTGAAAATTGTTGGGGTTCATGGAAATGCTAAGTAACAAGTTTTGTTTATAACTATACAGTCAATCGTGTTACATGGCTGCCCTGCATATACAAAAAGTCTACAGAACGCTTTTTAATTTTTAGGTTTTCCGTTCTTATGGCATTTGACAATTACATTAAATCTAAATTAACCTTCTATAACAACTTGAAAAGAAATATCAACATTTTGTTGGTTAAATGTGTTTATTGTTTGGAAGTCCGAACTCTAGGATGACAGAATCAGTATCTCGTTGTTTTTCTAAAGTGTTCCATATTTCAATTTCAAACACAAATATACGCTTAATCTAGTTCATTCGATCGAGCATTACATTTCAAGCAAAGCATAATTATTCTATATCTTCACTTAAGCCCAACAATTTTTGTGCTGAGCTTTTTCTATCCAAAGATTAGATCATAAAATGGTGTATATGTATATATGCCATTTTATGATCTATACATATATATATCTATGAAGTGAAGTGTGGAAAAAAGTTTGGAAAAGAATAAGTGCAGAAATGCATGTGACGGAGATAAAATTTTTGCTGGCGAATAGAGCTCTCACAGGCTTCAATAATTCGATCTCGTTATGGGATTAGTTTCTGCCCTTTTAGGCTATTTAATTCATTCTTGAATAGGGTGATAGAAATATCAAAAACATACATTCTAAATGAAGCTCGTACCGAACTTACTGGCTATGAAACAATCAACAAAACCGAGATCCCGGCTCGTGCTACATAACCCTGAAGTCATCTGTGTAAAGAGAGAACAGAGTACAAGGCGCATACTTTGGCCATTCTGCTGTTGAAACCCTCGAGGCACCAGTCCCTACATAGATTTTTCGGGCTTATCAAAATTGCACTTGGCTTTCCTATTACCGCAAGGTGTTATTGATAAAACAAGTGATTTCAAGTAGGTTTTACGGAGGGTTTTCAAAGACACAGGTAAATACTATAGATTGCTAAAAAACAGCAATAGAATAGACAATCGAATAGCATATCGTGTCATGGTGATACGAGAGGTGTCGATTGGACTGACTATTCTGCGTATCGGCTAGTAAAAAACAAGTAAAAGCTGCTGTCTGGTTGTTGCCACTGTTGATGATGCACTAGCTATAAATTATGCATCAGCTGATCACAATACTTAGATGCCGCTCGGCCTGCCAGGAGAAAAGTGGTATTAACGGGGATGGTATACTCAATCGGTTTATCATTCTCTTTATATTCCGTATGGATATTTATGAGAACATTCAGGCAAATGATTCGTCCAACGCCGGTGATATGGGCCGTTAAAATCGAGGCTTTTCTGATATTTTGACTTCGAAACTAAATTGAAACATTGGTCATTAATTCCACTCTTAGTACGATATTCTGGAAGAAACGGTAGGGTCGTTCACCTCGTGAATTTTTATGAGTTTTCATTGGATGAGACGCATCTTGAAAGTTTTTTTTTTATGAGCTTGTCCGTAAGCGCTACGAAGCTATTTTAGGTGTGGTACATAGTTATAGAAAAATCACGATGCGACATCTAAATGATTCGCTGCCATAATATTGACCTTTTCTAAAAATTTATATTATAGCCACCCTGTGCTGACTTACGCTGTCACTTGAGGCACATTTTATAAGTTTATATTATAAAAAAATTGCCGTACGTTCTTCTACAAGGCTTTCCAAATCGCTCGATACTATTGACGCATTCAAAAGCTAAGGAGTTCCATAAGAGGCTATTAGATATCAACTTGCACAGACTAGCCGCCTCCTGAGTAGGTGATATGAGTTTTTGTTTATAAAATAATCCTCAGACTCGGCTTTGTGTGCGAAGTAATTTTATGGTCCCGCAATTTCTATCAGGTGGAATTTATTAAGAAACTCCACCACGTATTATCTTAAACTAGACAGAAATGAATGCACATGTTGTTGTTTAATTAAATGGAAATTGAACCGCATTGAAACTGACTGCATTGAAATTCTGAAACATATCTTTATAAAAGTTTTATACTATTGCTCATTATTACCGAGGAAAACGAATAAACCGACCTTATAGCCACCTTATTTGTCTGCGGAAACGAGTAAGCTTTGGCTAGAGTTGGCTTAAATAAAATGATTAAAAGGTGTTAATAAAATCCATATCGCTTGTAGTCAAATATTTGAACAGCTACAACCCATATACCAAATGCTATTTTGAAATATTCAGTTATCGGCAATTGAATTAATTTGCGATATGGTAGCATCAAATTTTACTAAGACTTGCACACGACGGGTGCTGACGTGTGAGGTTATTGGTTATAAGCAAATAATTTTACAGTATGTGCGGATTTCAACTGCATAATCCAGTCTAAATAAACGAGAATTTAAAACTTCAAGCCGATTGTTAATCTAAATTAACTATTACAACGACGCTTTTTCTTAGTTTCAGATTTATATTTCATAATAAGTAACGATGTGCTCTTTAAGTTAATATAAAGCGTTTATCTATCCTAGGGATCGGTTCCAATGCTTGCCGTGTGCACCGGGTTGCTCTACCTGCGCTGATGGCACCCCGTGTCTATCACATTATAATTGGCCTTTTCGCGTAACCCTACTTTCGATCTCAGTTACGTGTATACTGATGACGCTCGTGCTATCAGCCTACGTCTATAAATTCAGGTAATTAGATTACTTGTTCACTTTTCATTTATAAATATGTCTTCGTAGAGTGTTATGAAGCATTGGTTATTAATTATATAATGGCATTTGGTACACAAATGCAGGATGGTATTTGATACATGAATACAAAATAGTCTTATTTGTCAATTTGTTGCTTATCATCGTTTTCCTAAGGATACGACTCAAAATTTACGAGAAGCTTTGTTAAGAACTGATCTGTAGGCTTAATTCTACGTAGCTCTGTATAAACAATAAGCACTGAGCAATAGTTTTTATTGGCGACTTACTTAGAAGAACAGCACACGCACCATTAAAATGAACTGTATGCTATTCAGTGAACGTATATATTGAATCACACAGTCGCAATAAAGAGTAGTACCGACGCGATAAGACTAACTGGAAAGGAAATATACCATTTAAGTGTCCTTTATTTCAAAAACCTACATTTAGTACTTATCTAATATCCAGTACATTAATCGCGGTGCAGTAAAAATTTTTTAAACATCTACATTTTTATGGATTCTTCCGTTTTGAAGTCAACAGCCGCCTTCGCATAACATGCTCGAAATCTGTAGCACCTACCGTAAATGATCCACATGGCACAATCGTAAATTCGATACTGTTGCTCAGCCTTGTCCACGGCTTACACGCGCTAAATTGGTTGTTTGGATTGGAGTCTTAAGCCCAAACGTCTAAACTGATACTGACATAGGCGGTTAACTCGGCTAACTTTATTATGCTTACAAAAAACGTAACGATCGACACTCCAAAGAATAAAGAGTTCATAAATATTGATCTAACTGGTCAACCTTAGTCCACTGAGATATGTAATAAAAAACTTAGTTGGCCCACTAAATCAGTTAGAGCATCGTGCTGGTAAAAACATGGATGGTAGTTTTCGTTGCACAAACTCGTTCATTTGGTCGATTTTCAACCTAATATTGATAGTAGAAGAACTCACGCTTTACACTGCCATAACACTAATTCAGCAAATCTTTATTTGTAAACTTCATCTTATATAAGACTCATAAAAAAGTAACAAAACAGATGAAATACAAGTGACTGTGGAAGAAGAAATGATACTACCGAGTGAAAAAGATTTTTAATGGTAGTCAGCATATTGCTTGACATACACTCTCGAAGATAGCATCAATATTTGTATTTGTATAATTCTCTGTTCTACTATATTATTTCACTAAGTTACAAACATAGAAGCAGCCAAACCTAGTATTTTAGTAGAAACGCGGTCAACGCTGCATTGCACGACTACAAAAATAACTACAAAGGTTCTGCAGAAAACTAAGGAAAATATTATGCCGTTGACACATGAACATCATTGTTTTGAGCCTTATCGATGTAATACTAGTTCATTATTGGTCCTTTCTTTCCAGGCGAGTGAAAGTAATCAAAGCGGCTTCGCCTGTGTTCCTTTGCATAACCCTGCTGGGTTGTGCGATCATGTACTGCGAGATGGCTGCGATTTTCCCAGTTCTTGACCGTTCGTGCTGTGTAGCAACCAAATGGACACGTCACATGGGATTCTGCATCACATACTCTGCGCTGCTGCTCAAGACGTGGCGCGTATCCCTTACTTACCGCGTCAAGTCGGCCCATAAGCTCAAGCTGACCGACCACCAGTTGCTACATTGGCTTTTTCCCATTCTGCTCGAAGTGGCGATTTTTCTTGGAACATGGACCATTTCATCGCCTCCAGAGGGTACGTATGATCCATGTTTCAATGTTCCTTGATAACTATTAAATTGAAGATTCGTGCCTATTCCTACATAATTTGAACAATAATAGCATGCGACTGAAAACTGTCCTGACTAAGCTTATTCCTCAAGCATTTGATAGAAGAAAAGAATAAATTAAGCCTGATTCATTTTAAAAAAGAATGATGACAAATATATTTTACTCGCAGAGGAAGCTTTTGTCGGTTTTCTTTTACTATAGTGCTGAATTATAGATTTATTTACAAAATATCTCATATTCATTTTCACATGTGTATAGTAGCCTTCCAAAGTGTAATACACGGGCATTCGATCTCGCAATTTTCTCCGTCTTACTGTTGCCTAAAAAAGCCTCCAAAGATTAATAAATCAAATTATAAAACATCTTTTTGCCCTATAAATCTTCCGAAATATTGTATTTGTGCCCGTAAGGTGTAAACGTGTGTATTCTATTGGCGTGTTCCAGGTGTGTACATCAAAGATTGGTCTGGGTTGAAGTTTAAGATCTGCGAATATAACTGGTGGGACCACACCATTGCACTGGGTGAACTGCTTTTCCTACTCTGGGGCATCAGAGTCTGTTATTCGGTGCGGCATGCTCAGTCGCTATTTAACGAGGCGCGCCATATTTCGGTAGCCATTTACAACATTGCGGTGGTTAACACAGTGATGATGTTGTTCCATCTCGTTTTTTTTCCCGATGCGGGGCCCGATATTAAGTACCTGTTTGGCTTTATTCGAACGCAGTTGTCAACGAGCACAACGGTAGCACTCGTGTTCGGGCCGAAATTTTACCGGTTGCTGCGCGGCGAGGGTGACTCGTGGGACACAAATCATTCACGAGCTCGCGGTATTTCGCTAAACGGCATTACTACAGCTTTGAGCCATGAGGAAACACAGACCGACCCATACCAGGAGAATGAGGAACTCAAAGAAGAAGTTCAGCGGTTAGCTGCACAAATTGAAATGATGAAGATCGCACATATGGAATATAACAATCGCCACCTTAAAGCATCTACTGTGAAAGCTGGAACCTTTGGAAGTTCTCCCGGACCTGCCGTTGTCAAAGCGATGTACATGAAACTCGAATCAGCTGATTCACCTGGTTCGCGAGTATCACCAGCTGCCGAACTCGTTTCAGAACGAGTCTAAGTAACGACATTAACTGATTTTGGAGCCCCAACGAGTCAATAAGATCAGGCCTTTCGGTCAGGTAGCTGATGTGTTGCTGGGCAACGCAGCGTAACGGAATCGGATGTCGCGGTATTGTTGAGAAAAATGAGGGGTTAAAATCGAAGTAAAGAAGTGTTGTTTTCTCGGCAAGAAACGGAGTTCTCGTTTTGTCTCGATAAATTCGATATCAATACGTGTGGCTGAAAATGAAATTTGCGCAGTGTGTTTGGAAAAAGCGCTAACTTTTCGACAAGAAGCAAGCACAACATCAAATGTTGACAAATAACAGGAACCACAGAACACGTTCGTCTTCCTATTTGGCAGTGGCGTCCTACAGTTTTATCGATATGATAACATGGAGCGTACGCGGACAACACACCGGTGATAGATAAGTAGATAGATAGATAGTGCGAAAAGTACGAATTCTTTGTTGGTACGAAACAGAAACCCTTTTTAGTCGATGGCCACTTATGGTAGAGGACTGCAATTACGCTTGAAAGCTAAATCATGAATATTGGTTCACACCCTTTGGAAAAAGCTCTATCCAAGCACTTTGGCGTAGACATATAGTCCGCCTTTCTAATCTCGACATGGTCTAACCAAAATATCTCTCATGTAAATTTTGTTGTGAGATTGAACCACAGCAATAGCTCGCTCTTACGTTCCGTAAAAAACGAATAACCAAAATGTATGTAGAAATGCTAATGCTATGAGAGGGATGATTATAACATCGTCTTCCAGGTTGTTTTCAATCAGAGTGAGAGGTTAGGCTATTAATTTTAAATAAATCAATCGATATTTTGTTGTGTATTTGTTGCTGAACTATGCATTTATCTACCTTCCTAAAATATAAAAGAGACACGTATAGTGAGAAAAAATTTAGTTTGGACAAAAAAGCATTTTGAGTATTACTTTGAATAACCATGGTCCCATATAAATTAATATTGTAAACAGTTTGTCTTCATATTTCATACAGGGAACCAAATGATAGAAATGTTACCCCACCAGCAGATAAACAAAATCATTGTTTTTAAGCCATATTTTCCATTTTTTGTCGTGTCTCTAATTGGTCGAATAAAGTAAAAATACGATGGTATCCGCGTAAGAGGTACATTATTGTCGCGTTTTTTAGCTCAGGTTATTGTTTCCTAATCGTTTGCACAAATCGGAGCATTTCGAAGTCAAAAATACGAGTTGTTTGCTCCTAAGGCGATGTTAGAGTAGGTCCCCTACATAAAAGAATATCTTCTTAACAAACTGATTTATGACTCCGTCTTGATAGCGCTTTAATCGCAAAATAGAGCAAATCGCGATCGTTAGGCAAATCAAACGGTAAACCGTTATAATTGTTGTTCTACATGCTACGCGAAATTCTGCCTAGAAAATCCTAGAGTGTCTTCGTTGGTAGGTGGAACAAGAGGCTTGAACAATATTTCCACCAGAAAAAGTATTTCAAACCTAAAACTAGGCGAGTTACGAAACAAAGAATCTCAATTTGTTGCGGTAGATTGTTACTATATATTATGACGCCGTTTTGTGTGTCGAAAGCTCATACTTTGAATATCATTTCTATTAAAACAGAAGTCGTACTGTAAATATAAACGTTAAGGTAAAAAATGTAGCAGAGAGGGAAACTGAAGATGATAATCAGATAGATTCGTGACTATTTTGTGGCCCTGTTTGAATGCAGCAGGATGCTTGTTAGAAAAGATGTTACGACACGATAAAATGACTGGCAGTTTGTCCACTGAAGTTACCTGATTTTAGTGCAGACCTACAGAGGCGTTGATCTGCTGCTGTGAGGGTGTACGACAGATTTTCAAAAGAGTTATCTGTAATAGTGTATTATTTATACATAAGCAGAAGGAATGACTATAGAAAGCCACACCACGTAAGCTCGATGATATATAGATGCAATCACACATATATATATATATATGAGCAAATATAATTATGAAGTTATGGCAGAAACACACGATGATGATATAAGATAAAGCGTGCGATAATATTTATGAGCACATACCAGGTAGACAACAATTGCAAGCACATAGAACGCGGCTTACGAGAGCCTATGTATTAGGGCATACAAAATTATTTCAGTATCACAGAAACAAATATATATGTATATATATATGTATATATATATATATATATATATATATATATA
>MNPL01025238.1:0-13460 GCA_002081605.1 Tropilaelaps mercedesae
TATATATATATATATATATATATATATATATATATGCATTGGCCACTGTGGCGACCATCAAATGCCGGTCAGTGTGCCGGGGTTTCTGGCCACTTTGTGCTGGTTGTGTTGACTTTCGGTAGCTCACAGCGTCTAGCAACCAGCACGATTCTGACCCGACGGCCTGTAGGTGATTGAACGTCACCGGAGTACCAACATTCTCATCATTATCACCGTCGAAATCACTATTGAAATTGCCATTATCGCCGGGCTCGTAGATAGGAAGATTGTCCAACCAGTAATGCCGGTCGATGTGACGACAAAGAGGAAAAGTAAAACCACCCAGTAACGGCCGCGATATTGACAACGGTATCAATGACAAAGTAAGAAATCATACCCCTACGCGTTAGATCCAAGGAGATCGGTTAATTGAATAGAATGCGTAGAGTCAACGCACGATAGAACATCGAAAAAGCATTGGCCAATTACGGTCGACCTCCGCAGACATTTGTGTGTTCTATAATGCAACTCTGTTGTATACAAAATTGCACTAAGACCTTGTGAATTTGTTTAGACGTGAACAAAGTTGTTTGGTTTCCTTAAACGGGTACGCAACGTTCAACTTGATCCAACGGGAGCGTTGAACAGAATATTATATGCTCATCACTTCCTTGCGGAAGAAAAAGTCACGCCATTGTGAAAGGCATATACACACACACATAACGCTATTATTTTTACCAATACACATCAAACCAACCAATTACGTGATTGGGTTACGTAGGCCTAATCAAGGCGCAATTCAGTGAGTTTCCATTTTCAAGTTTGTAGTTACTCTCATGGTGACATTTCCCCAGATGAACATGCACACTGTCCATCTGCGTGTGCATCTGTACCTCTCTACGCATCTCAGAGGTACTGAAATAGCTTACAGCTGTGTTCCACATACAAGTAGTGCTAATTACAATCTAGCAAAGTGACTAGCTTTCTTCATTTAATTTCCTCGTGTGGTAAAATAATGCCTAGCTAAGTGGCGGACCGCTCCATCCTGTGTGACCGACTTAGATGCTCCAAAGACGTCGTCGTTGACGACGTCCGCCCCACCGTTCTGCGTTCAGTCTGTAGTAGAAAGTAGATTAGGTTGGTTCTTTTAATATGCAGATCCAATCAACGCGTTACCCGACAGACGACGAGGGCCACCGTTGCCCCCATTGGCACGACCTCTTCTGCAGGCGTTGGTGCTACCACTCGATGGAATCTACCTCAGGTTAGATGGATGACGCAGTGAATGAAGTTTATGCATATATAAATGTGTCCTCGGAATTTATTTTTGGTGTTTTTCTCCGAACTTGTTGAAGGTGGGACAATGAATATTAAAAGGTAATTTTCGTGCATTCGTACGACATATCTAATACTGAAGCCTGATATTTTTTGAGATATCGGTACTTATTTCAATTTTCACTATGGAAAGAGGTACGAATCTAGCTAGTTTGCTAGAACTGAGATTTTAATAAAAGATATGGTAACATTTTTTCCTAATACCTCATATTTCTGATATTAATTTTAGGGTGTTTAATTTAAAAAGACGGCCGCAGATCGTGTATTTAGGTTTTTTCTCAAAAACGGTTGAAGGCAGTTCAAAGGGTATAATTACAGCACTGCCGTGAATTTTGACAACGCGGCCGCTAGTGAGGTTAGATTTGTTAAAGCTTGTATCTGTTTCGCCATATAAACACCAGCTTTAATTTTTCTGTGAAAAGGGACCTAAAACCCAGTTCCTTGGACAGACCTTTTAATTTAGGCAAAACACGTCTAATATCTTTTTCTTAAAAGCCAATTGTTTACTGAAGTTATTGAGTTACTTCAGATTGTTGTTATATTTTTCGGAAATTCATTGACGTTACAGCCCTCAATTGAACTGTTAAGGGTTCAATATGGGTAGCTTCAGTGCTTCAGGTGTACTATCAGAGTTGAGCTCGATGGCTTGGCGCATTCTCTTGCGCCTTGCGACCGGAGCAGATACGCACGTGCAATTGCACGGGTGCACCTTTACATTTATGGAGCCCGTCTTATGAAGTAATGCAGAAAGCGCTACCGTAAACGTCAAATTTTGGCTGATAGCAGCCCTAAAACATTTAAATAGGTGTACTTCAGAAGGGCAATGCTGTCTGCTGTTCTTATACTACAATAAATCTGAAGTGCTATTTGAAACCTTTACTGCACAGCAAGTATATTTAATTGATTGAACATTTCATCAAAAATTGTTTAGAAAGGTCCATTGAGTTCTTAAGAGACTATCGAGTGGCGCAAAAACGGGCGTTCAAAAGACGGGCGTTCACACTAAAATCTCGTTTGATAAGCACAAATAAAAAAGCGACAATATCTCGCAAACGGTTAGATTTTTACTAAAAATGTGAAGTAATTTTTTTACAATTTGAGTTTTATCGATGTAACTAAGTTCCGTACTGCTCCTCCATATAAAAAATCGAAGTCAAATGTACAGAAAAGAGTGTATATGTATATGTGTATGTTCTATATGTATATGCTCACTTTCTCGTTATTCCTTCACAGTTCCTATTTTCGTTAATCGAAAATAGGCTGCGTCTTCCGTTCGTCGCGGTTGTCATCGCAAATTTTCGAATTTCATATGCCCGTCGTTCTAATACAGGGTTGTACTATTTTTTTTGTCTTTCTGTTATTTGTCTTTATCCATGCCACTAGAGCAGTTCAGCTCCGTGAACAAATAGGCGGCTATAAATAGATGAATTTCTACGTGTACAATGGCTATCGATTGATCGAAATGAGCCGTTATCTCGTACTGCGTAGAGATGTCGACAAGTTGCTGTTGTCTTTGACTGAGCCAGAACGGTGTAATGCTCACATTATGTTATAGATGTTCCAGCAGTAGATACGTGCGGCCGATCGTATTCCTAATTATACGTTACATTAATGAAGGGAAGCGTTGCCATGAGGTAGACAAGTCCTTCTTAATTCGATACATCCTTTCAGATGTGCATTTTCGATGGGTATCTTGTTGCTGTGTGCTTAAAGTATGACGTGTGCAGCAGGCGCATCGATCTACTACCAATATCATTAGAAAGAATATTTTTCTGCTGTACATAGTTATTCTAGGAGCAAATCTATATACGACCATCAACCAACAACGACTATAGCCTCGCTGATGCTCCCACTCTCCGTCGCCTGTTGACACTGTACGAGAAATAATAGACCCTGGTACTGAACAGGTATCTATCCAGATTTGTTTTTTACTTATATATGTCAGGGCTACGGTTGTCTTGTTGAAAAGTTTCGTTTCATTTACTTTTACACCTTGTGTGCAGTGCCAAATGGATTCGATTTCACAAATAGACATGACAGGGTTGTTTTTCTGTTAACAGAATTTAAATATGGATCTATGTTCGTCAAAATCTAAAATGTATTACCGTGTCCATGAACTATATACCCGTAAGGAAGATAGAATACAGCGAACAGTCATGGCGCCATTCTTCCACGAATCGTCATCTCCGAACGATGTCGATCATCAAGCAAATGCACAATGAGCACACACAGGTAATACACACACAGACACATACACAAACACCCGTATACATTTTGACTAAGCATTTGTGCATGTGCTCTGCGCGTTAGTGCGAAAAACGACGAGTTATGCAGGAAAATACTACCCGTTCTCTCTTTTTTAGGAATTGTTTTGCATTTTCCCTCTTTCATTCTTATGATGCAAAGAATCAGTGTGACCAATTGGAATTGGATTTAGCTAGATGTGACACGTGGAGGAACCTAAATCGCTGCATCGTCATCTGGTACACACGAGCAATATTCTAAGGAAATAGAATTGAGGTAAAGTCACGTAGCAAACTATCGTTTAGTCACCTCGGGTTGGGGTAACACCCTGCACATAAGATGCGTCTGTCCTTCGGTGAGGTGGGTGATATCGGTAAGCAGTATGGCAATATTTGCACACCTTGCTTCAAAGCCGGAGATAGTATTAGTTTTTGTTTTTGAAATGGGTCAACATGATAGAACTTATTGTACTACCATTTGTACAGACGATCTATACTGTTATCGACTCTATATATGCAACTACTCGACAGTTTCTCTTCATGCTGAGTGTGACCACCAATTCAAGATTATCATTTTTCGTACCAATAAATAAATCGAGAAATCCGTACTCTGAAGTGATTCTCTCAATCTTATAGAAGACTAGAGTCGCAAATATTCTATTATCATCGTCCCATCTGCGCGTAAGGCACATAGACAAGCTTCTCTTCCTAAGACATTTCACACCAGATTGAGCGGATCACTAGCGCGATGTCATTCCAGATGTCCGGTTGAGTGAGGGCCACCGAGATATTGTACTAGAAGAAGTTCCTACCTAATCCCAAATCAACACAAAGTTAAAATTGCAATAAACACGAGTATTGTCTCATCGCCGGTAGGAGGGCAGCGGTACGGAGGAGGAGGACGACGGGGGGGGGTAAAACTTCGTCAAGAATTGCAGAAGCTCTCTTCATCTCGATCAATGTTGGAATTGCCTTGACGCGGTCGCATCGTCATTCGCTTTTTCTTCGAACGGAAGTCTATACTCGAGGCCGCATTTGCTGACGAATACCGTCTCGCCAAAGCCTCACTCAGTCATCATTGATGTTTACCGAACATCCGTCAGACATCAGCGAGTGAGGAGATCAGCGAAGGACAGAGTGCTTTGAGCTCCATCGGCCCTGACGCAGCCCTTGGGGTGAGCTATGCGGGCGATATATAGCACATATGTACAGGGTGGTCTAAAATACGGCGTGGCTTACGATCTACTAGTAGTAGTAGCCAGGTTGAGCTGTATGCGTTTCATTCTTAAAACTGTGTGTCACTTTGTAGACGACACGTAGATCAAATTGCTTTGTTTTTAATGACAGACTTCTCAACACAGTTCAGGCGATCGAGCCACTATGTGGGCTCATTGTGTCTGCTTTTGATATGGCTTGTATGTATATCATTTTATAACTCAAATTCGTACATGTAGGCATTTTATATAAACAATCACTCCGTACGTGGATACAGTGACGTCGGTAGCCTGTGAGAATATCAAAGGTTGTACGGCTTGAGTGGGGTGGCATGGCGACCTCGTGATGTCTGCACAAATGCCAGATGCTTCCTCCACGTGTGCCTCTCGTCATCGGGTCCGTAGCCTCTCATCGCCATGCTCTCTTTCATTCTTCCGATCTGCTCCTCTCTAGTCCCTGCGATCTGCCCTTCAATGCTCAGATTCTCGACCCCACTTCTGAACAGTTTTGTTTGTTTTATGCTGTATGACCCGGGTCAGTCGATCCATTCCGATTCGATGAAACAAAGAAGCACCGAGCTCTTCGAGCTAGGCCTAGGTGGTCAAATAACAGTTCACGTTTCGACGAGTGGGCATCTAGAGCGAAAAGTGTGGCAATCTGTGACGACTAAAGGAATCAATGACTCAATTGGATGAGCCTCAGAAAAAGGACAAATGCGGCTGGTACCTGTCGGCACTGAAAAGTGTTAAAAATGCACTTCAGTAGGTAGTGCCACCGACTATCCGAGTATTGCTCCTCCGTTACCAGCGGCCTCTGTCACCAGGAACGTGCCTACAAGTTCAAGTGATGCCTAAAATAAATTTGGCATGATTATCTCTGCCATAGTATGAAAATATTGGCTCAATGCTCTTTAGTGATTCAAGTATCAGTATGTTCCACTTCTTCACTGTGCAGCTGCGTTAGTAGCAAAGGGCGAGTATTCGGTGGCTAATCTTCGTTCGTCGACATAACAGTAACATAACAGTCGAGATAACAGTAATGCGTTACCACGAATATTCTACTATTGACTGAATCAGTCACCAGAAAGCATTCCCCCCATTATAGCTGACGTAAATGCATTGCATTGTTCTAAATGCACTCTTATTGCGTCACCCCCGAAACGCGGCTATTGAGTGAATTCTGTCGCTACAATAAATCAAACTCACGAGTAGGAAATCATATAGGAAATCCTCGTGGTTCTAGATGCACATCTAAGTCTTGATGAAGCTCTGCTGTATTTATTACGTGTAGACTAGATGCCCGTAAAAAGACTTTTGTCCGGCCAAGGTTGGCATATCGGCTAAATCCTGATAGATTGGAACGAGCCGACCCTAACAGAGTTCAAAGCCAGCCAGATTGCAGTAGAATGTTTGCTCCGCTTCCTATAGCGATCGGAGGCTTAGAAGGGCGGGGTCTGAGGAGGGCGAAATGTGTGAACTAAAATGCAGAATATACTTGACGTGTCGCATAGGTAGGGCCCGAGATATCAACTCGCCGATTCAAAGCGTCGCGTCAAATCGAAGTGAGAAAAGTCACGTATATCTCCTCGGCGACTACCTGCTACACCTATGGATGTCGTCTAACCTTTGTGAGTTGCGCAAAATTGTTTGTAGGAGTGAGGTTTTGAGTCAGCCGGCCACTTGTTGTTGCTGAGAAATAAGGAAGAGTGACAAAGTCGGGTATTTCAATGCTTGTACACTGAAACATTTAAATGGTCTTGTTTTGTAGCTTGGTAGAGGTACCCCTTTGCCGATGAGTAGAAGGCTCGAAGGGGATCGAAGTTCCAGTTGCACGTATTCCTCAGCATTTAGACTAAGCTCAGAAAAAATCAAATGCTTGATCATTGTGAAGTACTCTTCTTTATTTTCCTCTTTACACAATAGGCGGTCTTTTTCCCGTATTTGGTTTACGCCTCGATCTCAAACTATCGTTCGGACTTCGCGAAAGTGGCTGTATAAGCAGAACGCTGCCCATCGGGTGAAAAAGAATTAGCTATACGTGGCATTTTATACAAATACTGTTTATTAGCCTATAAACTCGGGTCCATAATAAGCACACGAGTGTCTCGTAGTGAACCTTTTGTTGCGTTCGAAAAAATCTTTAGGTAGATGTGTATGTAAATGTGTCTGCGATTTGATACATACCAGCTCGAAAAGAAGCCTTCAACGGCCAAAGGCCAACAAGTGGCACATAGCGACATAGTATAACATTTATTACAACATTTATTGCCTTTAATACTTGCAAACACACCACTTTCAGCAGAACCTGGAATAGTTAAAGACAAGGTGATGCGGTCGCTGTGACAGCGTTCACTCACAGTTACTATTGGTCGACTTAGATTGTTGTTAAACATATCCCAAAAGCAGGCCATGTCAGCCACCTATTGTGTTGTGCATGTGCGCATGTCTGTGCAGATGCGTCAATTCTATTTGTTGTTCGCCGTACTTAACGCTTGTAGGTAGGGGACTCACGCCGCAAAAAAACAACACTACATTGACTAGCCATGCATTATGTGCTTTTGTGTTCGTTGATTGTATTCTGCGATCGGCCTGTTGTTGGCCAGTCTCTGGATATGTCATCGCTGGCAGGGTTGAAGGCGGGGTCATTTTCTACTGGACGGCCCGGCCCAGCGACGGGCGGACCTTCAATATGAGTGTATGGGTTGAATTGCGCGTCGTTTGTTGACACCAGCAGCGGAGAGATGCACAAAAGAGAAAAAGTGGGGAGAATTCTTAGGAGACACAATAGAAAAGAATTGATGCCCCATCAGTTGCCATCAGCTGATATTGAGGATTATTATGATGTGCATTAAATGTTTGGCTATAAATCGGGTTGAAACGGTATTATATAGAATGTGGGATACAGCGCAAGTGGCGGTAATTTCTTGTTTTCCAGGAAAAACAACGATAGATCCCTCTGAAACGTAAGTGTGCTCGTGTGAAGTGTTTCGACCTAAGAGATTTATCGACGGTCTAAGAAACCTATCGATTTACAATCGGTCAAACACGCAGAAAATACCAGTTAGACGCAACTTAACATGGAACTTAGTCTTAGGCGCCACCCTTATGCCATCATGTCCGATCTCATTGTCACGACAGCGGCTAAACTCGTACAACTATATTTGGCTTTTTGTCTTTTTCAGTGATATATGCAAGTGACACATTCAGGTTAGTTGATAATCACGAAGACAATTGTTTGTCATCGAAATTCAGCTGTAACGATGTCGTAGCTTCTGGTGCAATGAAGCAATAACTGAGTAAACCTTCGGTTGAAACGCTTACACTGCAACTACACCATCGAGAAAAAACGAAAAAAAGCTGAGGGAGCAAGGTCCCAATCCAAAGACGTTGTCAGAAGCCATTGGAGAGAAGAATTTCGGGAATGTATTTGTGCTACAGTAAGAGCTTGTCACATTAAAGCGTTATCTCAGGTCACAGGATGCTTAAGAAAGAAACTACAGTCCAAATTGATATCGTGGCGTTGCAAAAAAACTGGTTTTTAAATTCTTGCACAAAAGTGCCCTTTAAACAAGCATGCTTACCGCTTGTAAATGTACTACTTAAGATTGCTAAAGTATCACTGTTATTCTAGTAGCACCTATTAAAATATCTTAGAATCCATACGAACTGAAAGCGGCTAACGCATACACAGACGGAGGCACTTCGTTGGACAATATTATTATAACGATGGCGCGGCAGTCTGATATAAAAAATCATGTTGTACACGATGAAGTGAAACGGTGCGTTATCGTTTTCTAACTCGTTTAGTAACTCTAGTGCCCGAGGGAGTCAGAGCTCAGCGTCTAGGCGATAGACTGGTCAAACAGGAGGCAATAAGTAGCATATCTGGTTTTTAAAAACGTCACAGACGACCTCAAGTAAATAGTTTCAATTAATTCTCATCAGTTCTCAAGTGTCTACTGTGCAACACAAACATGTTTAGCGTCTAGATGCATCTTCGTTATACGTGGCAGGTGTTCACGCCGATCCGGCACGAGACAGACGCCATACGTGTTGAGTAGTCGTCGTCACATTTGGTCGTGGCATTTTCTACGGACGTAGCAGATGGGATGGATTTTGTTAACAAAAACGAGTATACATTCGTCACTCTACGAGGTATCATGGCTTACAGGTACAGCTCGTAGAGTGACGTAGAGAGTACAGAGACATCTCATCAATTTTATAGTAAAATCTTATTCATACGATTAGCTATAGGTTAATTAACCTATTTTACTTTTATTTATGCGATTTATGCAGCGGGCACGTATCGTATGCTTTATTCGAATAATATGCTTAATGAGAAAGCAGTTGAGATTAAAAATGGGACTCAAAAGGGCCGACTGGTTAGGAGCTCCAGCTTAGAGGAGAGTCCGGGCACTCCATCACCCCTGGTACCGTTTTGGACTTTGTCGCCGTTCGCAGCACTGAAAAGGTTAACTGCGTACGCTGACATCCGTGCAGCATAAACGCGCACGATAACGTGCTAAATGGAAGAACGGGAATTGCAAGCACAGCGTGCGACGCCAGGTCTAGCAGTTTTCAAACCATTGGGTCCACCCGGACCCATCGTGTTGTTCATATATTCAGTGAAGGACGTTTTACACTCAACATAACTGTACTCCTGGTCCACTATTAGTAACACAAACATCGGCCGTTGCGAATCCAGCTGTTGAATGCACAGATTGTTTGGCTAACACAAGAAAAATGAAACGACACTCGTTTAGGTTCAAGGGGCCGTGTTATTACCTCATCGGTAGAAGCAAACGAAGAGTACCGTTTCATGAATGCGTTGTAACTCACGTATGGTTGAGTAACTCACGTATCTTGGAATCACTCATATCGACCTGCTCGATTTGCGCTACACCTTAGGAAATGCCACTTGGAAAGTTTTGTCAATTCAAGCGATTCGCTCCCTATTTGCTCCGGGGCACGCCTCGATTGCGCATGCGTAGTCACAACGCTTTCATTTTGCACTCGTGCAAAGATTTGAAATATGACTGCAGAGCCAACGCAAAACTGATGCAAGAGTACTAGCGGCAAGAACAGGCTTTACATTTCGAGTCAGAGAAATCAGAGAGGGCCTAACAATAGACATTCGGAGAGACGCCCGAGGAAGAAAACCTCGTTTAATTTAACAAACATAATTAGATAGTGTGCCGCCTCCGCCTCCTCCGCCGCCTCCTCCCGCTACTGCGGCAAGAAGTTCATTGTTTCTTTTCATCTGAGTGAATTAAAGAGCGGTCGAACGGGGTTTGAGCGCTCAAGTAGCGTATTGGACAGTTAAGGGGCTGTGAGAGGTGTAAAACTGCTGTAACTAAACGGGTGCAGTGGTTGTATCGGTGGGATAGGTTAGCACGAAAGGTATTCGGGGGTAAGAAGCTGGCGGCTACGCGCAAACCGTACTTGTCGCTGAAAAACGGCATTTTTTAGCGCTTTTTCAGCGATACACTTCTTGCTGTGATTCTCCTGCATTTCAACCGAAGTGCCACATGCTCTAAAATACTCCATATACTTCATCTTCCGCTGTATTTGTCCGTCTGTGTTTTTCACTCTTTACTTTATTCGGCGACGATACCCAGCTGACGCTGAATGCAAGCCTCTGCCTGGACAACCTGCGTGGAGTGCGTGCATAGTTATTTACCTAAAGTGAAGGGAGACGCTGATTGTTGAAGCACAGCGCATCGCTCTTTCTCTCTTTGTCTCAGTGGGAGACCGAGAAGACGGAGAACAACCTAAGAGTTTATCATGACAAAAGGACGACGCGACGTGATGTGACACACACCGACGAAGTTTGTATGAGTAAAAGGGGTGCTCGGAACCCGACGGAGGCCTTGACAACCATCAGGCAGCGCCAGAAGCGATGGCGACGCCGGCAAACCTTTCGTTCCAGACTGCACTTAACTTAAACATCAGCAAGTTCATCCCGCACCGGTCTAGCATGGCACACCCACGCCATATACCGAGACACGGGAACGACGCGACAAACGCGAGTGGCTAGGAGAGCGAAACGCTGCAGAATCTCCGACATCGCAAAGAAGCAGCGTATGGCGTGCGTGTTACTGAACGCGCGCCACAACAACTCCGTCACCGAACGCTCTCACAACGCCGCTGGGAAAAGCCTGTAGCAAGCGTCTGGAAGGGTTTGTGCGCCCCAGCCATTGAATCCTAACAGAGACCCAGTTGTCGGCGGTAGCAAGACGAGGCTCACAAATTTTGCGAAAAAAAAAACGAAAACAAGTTTAGTTTAGCACTCATCAGGGCAAAGACTCACTAATACCCATAGACATTATATGTATGCGTTGATCTGTCAGTCACTGCGATCATGAGAAAGCATCGTTGTGTGCCACTGCCATTGTGCGCAGCTTTTGTCTTCTGCTGTGTGAGCACGGAGATGCGAGAAAAGCGGAAGGGGGCGTCTGAACTAAAAAAAAAACGACCAAAAACAAAGCTAAGAGAAGAAGACACACGACTTTTAAACAGAGAATAAGGACGGGCGCTGTGAAGAAGCTCATGTTCTGTCTTCCCTGCTCAAGGCCGTTTATTAGGTTCATCATACCAGAGCTCTTAAAAGATGAAGCATCGCCAGCTGCAGGGCTGAATGCTTTATTAGTCTGCGAGTGATCATCTATAAAAAGAGACAGTATTCTATCATAGTAACTATTATTATTATTATTATTATTATTATTATTATTATTATTATTATTATTATTATTATGTGTATATAAAGCACCTGAGCTTTTTCGTCTGGTACTTGGCTTAGCTAATACTTCGTAAATTCAAGCAGTAGCTATTGCAATTAATACAGTCATTATAGCAACAAAGTTCCGTCGTGGATGCACGCTAGACATCTTCGCGCATGGTTGTCTTTCGTTACGGTTAGAATTTAGCATTATACTAACGTACGCTTCCGCGAAGGATTTTATTTAAAGCTCTCTTCAAAGCTAAGCTCTGCGTACTAAGCTGCGAAAAAGTATTGATTTTGTCCAGATGAAGGTACTTCTGTCTACTTAGGAAACATACGCCACATGGTAGGACGCGACGCCTAACATCTTTGGTTAGGTTATTCTAGTGAACGTTATTCTAATCAACTTGTCAACCTGTTGTGATGTTACTGTTTGGCAATCTCGTTGTAGTCATCGAGGCATTCGTCCTCATCTACGGCTCTATGGTGAAGAGTGAAGATGAACGCTATAGCGTTAGGGAAAGCATTAAATAGAACGTGGAATACGCGTTCCTCACTAACGCGGTCTACGTCTACTGTAGCATAATTTTTGACGTCTGTACACTTCTTGCTCTTTAGTTGTCGTTGTTCTGGTTCTTTCAAGTCTTAAGTCCTGCGAGCCTGCGAAATTATAATGAGAACACATATTCACGATGGGCGACGAATGGCCGCAAAAAAGAACAAAAATATTGTTCTATTCATTATCCCCCGCCGCCCCGTTTACCGCTTCGGCATTTATATTCTTCCCTCTGAAATGAGCAGCTTGACGCCAAAGTCGTTCGTCCCGGCGTTGTTCTACACTTGCTGTCAGCCGGTACACTTTTGTCGTTAACCTCCACATGCTCATGTCCCGAAACGAATCGATCTTTGACCAGTCGAACCAACCAAAGGAATCCGTCAATCTGGTCAATCAATTCAGTCTGCTCCTGTTCCCTGCTGTTGGCCAGCGGATAGAGACAAGGCAAAAAAATCAACACACCAAGACGACGTCGACACTGTCGTAGTCCATCGTCCAGCGGAATTTCGCCGGTTGGTTCGTGTCTAGTAGACGATGGCGTCGTTGGCGTTCGTGCGTCGTCCCCTCGTGGAGATTTCTCGCCGCTGGCAAGTGCCGGAGCCGTTGAAAGTCGAAAACAGGAGAATCGGGGGAAAACATTCCTGAAGATGACAGCTCCTCATCTCTTTAGTTCTCTGTCTCACTCTCCTCTGTCTGATTTGGTCTAGCCCTGTGATCCACTCTATCTCATTTTTCCTCCGATCGCGCTCTACCTCTTGTTATAAACACATATGTGCCACGTTCCTTCGTTAAAGGGACGTATTCCTTGATTTTACGATCTTTCATCTTCTTCCATCCTCTATTTCTTTTTCTCGTCAAGTTGAAGTTGTTGAATTTATTAGATGCCTGCCTGACGTTGCCGCGTGGGGAAGAAAAACACAATAGAATGGAACGTTCACTTCGCCATCACTAGGAAACCAGAGAATCAAAGCGTGAATACTGGAAATTTATATATGTATATATATATATATATATATCATTAAGAATGGATAATAAAATGAGTCTAACGAGGTTGAATAAACAAAAAAGAATAAAAATGAAGACTCTCGTCGATTTTCACCAGACTGCCATTATTCCATCGACTGACAAAGTGTGCTTTGCTCAATTCGTACGCTCAGTTATTTGTTAAGATAAAATAAGGATTTATAAATCAAGAATGTGTGTTATCCAATAATGGCTTACTCGGCGAGAATATGGCGAAGTTGGTATTTTTCGACCTTGACCTTGTAAGTTAGCACGAGCCAGTTGGTCGGCGTGCTCGCTGAGAAACGTGCGACCCTGCCCAGCATCCTACTCGTGTCAAGGTTACGGCGGTGGAAGGTTTACTACACAGTAACTACGAAACGGTTGTAGATTCCATGAGTAAGGTAACC
>MNPL01025238.1:24042-37800 GCA_002081605.1 Tropilaelaps mercedesae
GACAACCTTCCAAGATTTAGTGAGGCTTTTAAGGTTTTGCTTTTAAAGTTCTCGAAGTGAAAATCCCCCGACAAAGAAGAAATTTTAATTCATTCCAAGGTTGAAGAGTTGGTGGCATTCTGTAAATAGGTTATATTGTTGGTACTTAAAACTGGTACCGAAGTTTTTAAATTAGCCTATTACCTTAGACCTCAAAGGCAATGTCACAACTAGAAAGTTGCTTAGAGCGGCTTTCTATCAAAGCCAGTTCAAAAGCTTAACGTGTCATGCTGGACAGCTGTGGGATTTCCACACGTATCTTGTGAGAGTAAGAAAGCGTAAAAGGATGCACCCTCGGAGGTCCTCATTACCGACAGAGAAGAACAGGCGAACCGCAGGATATGGCAAACGCACTAAACAATCACTTCCTAACGGTTGGTGTCAAGACTGTATCATCACTCCAGATCTTTGACAAAATGACGAAATTCATACTGTTCGACTTCTAGTAAGCGTAAGCAACTGAGTGTTGCTGCGTGTGTGTCCGGGAAGGCTTCTCAAGCTGGCAGGGTGTATAGCGGTCGGATTAAGCGTTATACGCGCTCCGCTGTCTCACACACATCGCACATCATCCCACTCGACAAAAAAAGCAAGGGATCAGAATATTGTAGAGAATTATCGTTCGATTTCGCTACTTGCCGAAGGTCTTTGAGAAGGTCGTGATAGACCAACTAGGTAAACACCTATTATTTATTACCTTCTTCGCGGCTTGTTAGTTTTGCGTTAGAAGTCCGCGGTTATCCGAGCTGATTTTTGCTCACCTATGGCAAGAAATCACTAAGTGTGTCGATGTTTTCTTGGATATGTCAGCTACCTCAAACGCATGTTTTATTTCTGCAGAGTTTCGAGGTCTTTGAACGCAACGAGACGGTTGTAAGATAAGTCCGCTTGTACCTTTCAGGTAGAAGCTAAGCGGTGAGAATCGGTGGCATCGAGTCGGAATAGCGCGAGGTCGGTATCGGGGCACCGCAAGGTTCTATGTTGAGGTTATTCATGTTTCTGGTGCTTCTGAACTTTATTCTGCTGAAAATCGCTGGGAACTTCTGCAGGACGATATGCAATGCAGAAGATACCTCCGCACTATTCCGCATTTACCCAAGAAGGGCCTAAGATGACATTCACGAGGCTCTTGGCATGGTTGAAACGTCTTCGGGATATTTGGAAGGTTTACACTCGTACTGAATGCTAGTAAGACGTAGTTTTCTCTTTTCCGTTTTCCACAAAGGTGTGTTGAGATTGCTTCTGTTCATTTTTATGGCACATCTACACCGTTGTTGCAGTAGACAAGAAGGTTCACAGATACTCGTGGGATCTCACATTTTTTTGTAGCATGAGGCTGAGACATCCTACCGACTGCACCACCATAGGAACGGCATGATATAGCTGTTGGGGGTCCTAGAAGATGATCCTTCACAGAAAGAAAATTATGCAGAATGACACTGTTAGAGACATCGTCAACAAACGCAGGACGGAATCTACGTCAAAAATCATGAGGTTACACAACTTACCAATTTTGTCTGTGTTGTATACGCCACAAATATCTTGCCTTGAAAATGTCTCAAAAAATCATTCACAATGACACTGTCCTTCCGATAGGCCCGACGCTGAGGAGAACAGCCCATAGTCAGACTATGTTTCTGATTCCCAATGCCGTTAAAGAATTTAATCGGCATGCTCGCGGCTATCGCCTCCCGGCGATGTGGGGCTTACTTCCACGCCAGCTTTGTTCACGCAAAAAGAATTGCAATAAAGTCAAAAATACCCTCTTCAACTTGTGTCTAAAATTATCTTGTATATTTTGTGTGTGATGATTTACGTGCGTTTTATAGTTTTTTCCTTGTTTTGCATTTTTTCTTAGCCCGACGTGCACTTTTTGAATGTGTTATGACGTTACTGCACAACCTGCAATTAGTATAATCCATCGCTTTAACTACGCGAGCTTAAGCATTGGTGAAGCTGCTACTCGTCGAAAAGAATCATTAATCTAAATTGAATTATAACAACAATGTAAATATTGTAAATATTCGTGTGCGACTTGTACATAATTAACTACAAATAATTATGGGGTTGTGTCTGTGGCAAGAGAGTCAGTTTTTATCATTAGTTTTAGCAGAACTTGAGCGGTGTAATACTTGTTCCGAACGATTTTATTATTGTGTTATCACTAAGTGCTATCCGAAGTTAGATGCAATAGAAGTTCTTCTCGAGGTAATCCGATACAATCTCAACATCGTTTTTAGTAGTCTTACTAGAAAGTTGGACGGCCCACTGAAACGGCCGAGTCGAATCCGGAAACAATACGCGTCGCAGATTCGTTCAATGGAAATCCAATAAAAATCTGTTTACTACCTTTACATTTTTAGGAAGTCCATCCTGAGGAAGGTATCCAAACAGTCCGCAATGAGGCGTTACTAAATACCACGCAAAGCGGAAAGTTCTTATGCCTATACTTAGTCTGATCTGTTCGTTAATTTGACAATTTATATTATCTGCTTTTTATTCTTTATTATACAGGTTTTCCTACTTGCGATTCGTGCAAATATCACGTATGGGAATTTCCCAATAAAGTTGCAAGGGGCGAGTACAGGGTGTTTGTAAAGCTGGCTTGCTTTTGTTTAGACCAAACTCCAATATACTACAACTGGATCACTGCGTGGTCTGTAAATGTGTGTATCGACGCAGTGACCGTGCAGTCGGTGATTTAAGCAGAAAACTTGTCGAGGTACTGTTGCATGCATTGTCCGCTTTTCTTCACTGGTTGCTATTGTCAGTCGAGCATTGCATTACCTGCGTCTCTGTGACGACCATTTTATTTCGACGCTGTTCTCCATCGTCTAGCGTAATATTATCGTGTGCCACCGCAGGCTATCGTTGAAGGGCGTCATCCAATCATTCTATCAGGGGCTCAGCCATACAAATTTAAGCCTTGATCGGACAACCAAATCAACACGTAAATTGACGACAAACCGAATCACACCAGCTGAATCCCCAAAAAAGCGGAAGGGAAAGACAAACGCCGGAGGATTGGGCATCTCTGGCGCGTTAGCACAACATAGTTTCACGCAAAATAAGCGACAGACACAGTTGCTGACTCGAAGACAGATCCTTAATTAGGCCATTTCACTGGGTTATTCGCCGATTTTCCGTTACAGCGCAAACGGCTAAAAACGAAATCATCTCGCAGGTCTACGATAGAGCGTGAGACTCGAGGAAACGCCGATTCATTAGAACTACCGCGAAACGCTACGGCATATCCTTAACATCGTTGCTAAGTAAAGCTGTTGATGGTGACGGCTGTAACCCATCTCGGTTACAAACTGATGAGATCTCAACAACGAGTTCGGGGACAACGTGTTGATGAAAACGGCCGCAAGCAGATATGGTCATGATGCCGACGATGATTGTAACAATAAAAAGTACTACGAAGAAAACTTTTCGAAAGTGCAGCTCCCGGCCGTTGACAGATGAATTTCAGATAGTCCCGCATAGCGAATGCGTGAAGTGTGTAGTTCGTAGAGTTCTCGCGAGCCCGGCTATAACGAAGACGTTGATACACAAGGGGCCCGATTAGTTTGCGGTAGTCGATTCTGGGAGAAGACACAGTGTAACTCTCTTTAGTCTCTTTCTTTTTTAGTCCCTCTCTTCTGATGAGAATCGAAAGGTGAGGTTTAGCAAGGGGGTGAGACAACGCTAAAGGAAAGCTTGAACGACGGCAGTACGTTGGGCGCTGTCCCGACCTTTGGATCCGCGAAGATCGAGTCCGGACCAGCGAACTCCCGCGAACTCCCTGACGGCGGGTGGGGGGGTCATAAATTCGAAATTCACTGGTAGCAGTCGTGCCGGCGGTGAGGGTCATTTGAGCAGGGACAATAATAGCAATAACAACAGCAACAACAACAATCTCTTTCTTTTCCTGTTTCTTTCTCGATTCCGATTGGAGAGAAAACTATTTAAAAACAACTCGATTGGGAGGGCAGCGTCGTTGCGGACTTCGTGAATAGTTGCCTCATCACCGTTTGTTCCTGATACTGTTAAAATGGTGGCCACTGTTTTAGCTTCACTGTTCCATTTATTCATTAAATTAGATCACATTTATTGTAATTACCGAATAAATCTTTATTATGCGTTATGTAGATGTGTATACGAATCGTGTTATCAATGCATGCAAAACAATTTACCTAAAGGTGCAAGAACCTGATTATCTAACATTAGCAATATCCCATTTGATTTTCTATATTCGCTTAGCTATCAGATGAGTGGAAACTGAAATACTTAAATTTACCACTTTTATATTATAGTCCACCTGAACTTCATAAATATAGTCTGAGTTTTTCCCAACACCTGTCAAAGCACTCTTTTACGACGCAGATTTTGCTATTTTCGTTTGACCCACTTGGGTTGCGTTGGTCTTAGCTGCAAATACCATCTAAGAAATCCGATCAGAACCAAATGGCAATACCTAGGCTGACGGTTGAGCCTCAATATCGTTTCGTGTCGAATCAATAGATCGCGTCCCATCGCTATTAACTTCAGTCAGTAAGGTGACCAGAATAGCATGCAATATGTTTTTACCTATATACTACGTGAGTGTTAACCTATTTCCTCTTTTCTTTTGCCTGTTTCGCTTGATTGTGAAGACTGCGTTCCATACTGCGGGAAACAATAGTTGCATCAAACGCCTTCATTCGGTTGTGCTAGAAATATATATATAATTTTTTATATATATATATATATATAAGCAAAAATGACAGATGTATTGCTCAATTTGCTTATTAGTTACTTATTTGTTTGTCATATACAAAACCGCCTTGAGAATAAGACAAATGGAAGAGTGTCTGACATGAGGCACAACTCCCATCTGGGAACGAGTATTCGAAAAGCTCATTTTTTCTGGGATATACTTTAGTGGTGACATTCCGTCTACTTCCGCATCTTGTCGATAGTAGCGTCCAATAGACTTTATCATAATCCAACTATTTCTTGTGTCACAAGTGGCTGCCTTACTGTGCTAAGGTGTGATCCCTGTCTACTATTCTCATTATAGTCTCAAAGGATATGTGCCGAAGTACTGTCTGCGCTACGCATCCCCACACACCAGCAGTATCACCACCAAGAAAAGACTCGACGGAAAGTGCAAGGTGTTTTGTGATGATTTTGAAGTATTACTCCACCAAAAAAATCATCTCTAAACGAGCCGAGCAACAAATCTGTAATAAAAGGGACTTCGGAGATATCGCTCGTGGATCTTAACCGTCGATGACGAAGGTGAAGCACACGGATCCCGTAGGGGGCTGCCCAAACAGCTCGGTAGCAAACGACACATCCAAATTACAATGAACAAGGCTGATTTCGCGATAGCAACGCTGATGATTATTTTACATAACAGCAGGCGTTATTGCCTGCATCATCAGAGAGGAAATTTTTTCATTTTATTACCAGGCTGTCGTCATTGCTAGTGCTGCGCTACCGAATTGCGCTGGGTAGCCGCATTCATAGCAGCCGCTTAGGAAGGAGACCCAATGGAGAGGAGGAGGGTAAGTTGTAGTCGTGGTCATCACCATCTACGTGTCCGTAGAGGAGCTTAAATGATGAGGAAGCAGTGACATTGTGCTGGAACCCCGTCAACGCCGAATAAAGGGGATCTCAATGACTTCGAAAGACGTGAAGAGACAGTATTTGCTGGCAGAGACGAAATGCGAAAATGTCTATTATCAATAAAATTTCGTTTTACAAATAGATCCTAGATAGTTGCGGCAACAAGAAAGCAAGTTAGGTGACTTATCGACGGTTTCAGGTTTATACTGTTGTCGTTATCGTTGTTGATGTTGTTGTTGCTGATTTTGTTGACGTTTGCTTGTTTCAGGTCTTTGATTTTATGGTATCTCCAAATACAGTCCGGTGGTTAACTTGACCGGTGCCCCATGAAGTGTCTTTGTAATTTAAAAGCGACGCACTATCCGTCCTTTAGATATTTCAAACGACATTACACCGTGCGATGCGACTAATGAACAACAAGTATGCATTAATTTTTTTTTTTTCTTATCTTAGCCTTCTTTTAAACACAGCGCTCGAATGAAACTGGGTAGCCGTCACGAATGACATAGATATTGATTAACACTCCCTACTAACACTAAGGCTGGGTTGAAAATAAGGGTTGTTAATTTAGGTGGTACAGGATCATTTTTGCTTGATCAAAAATTTCCATGAAAGTGGTATGGCGTCGTTATCATACTTGATCTGCATAAACGTACAAAATGCTCTTATTCTGGTAGTCTATATGACAATTTCTGTAGACCGGTGATTAGGTTCTAACCAGAGATTTCGTTGCATAACCAGAATCCGTTTCTCGGCAGCAATCCATCACAAGCACGCCTGTCAATGAAACTGACGAAATCACGAACCTTCACTTTTCGGCGTTCAGTGCCCACAATTAAACCAATCACGTGTCGTCGTTTCCGTTGCAATTTCTCCGCTGACGAAATTCTGAGATGGAGACGATGACTGACCATCGTTACGAACCATGAAACATGACCATCAGTTTGGTGGCGAAAAACATTTTGCATTTGATTTTCTCTGCCACGTCTTGAGAAAATCGTTACGATTTTGTCGTTTCGAAAAAAAACAACCGTCAGTTCCCACCGTTTGTTTATCCGCTTTTAGTCTCAAATTGTCATTTACGCGTACATTCAAGGCGGACTTGCAACGAATGTTTTTTGGCCGTAGCTTTGTCGGCTGTCCCGGCTGTTGATTCCATTGCCGTTACGCCGTTTGTTCTCTGCACCTCAACAAGCGTCTTTGGAAATTGCGTCGAAAAGGCGTTTTAGCGAATCTCTTGAAAGCCAACTATCCCAAGGGTGTTGCCATGGCCATTCCAGATGAATCGCATTCAAAACACGAACAAGTTCTTTCGTTTGCCACTTGTGACCATGCAACATCGCCATAGAGTAACGTGGCAATAGTACACGGCGCAACCTGAACGGATACCGAGTTTGCGCCACACGCACAATCGAGCTCAAGTCTGGTCACCAGCGTGTTCTATGCGTGATAATCTCGAGACGAATCGCTCACATGCGGATTGGGTCACGATTGGTCACCTCTGTTGGATACATTGGCCTTACCTGGCGTTTGACTGACTTCTTTTCCATCGCCTTGTATAGCCGTAGACGCAGCGAACGTTGGGGGGTGGCGTTCACATGTTGAGAGCGGGAGGACGTGGGAGATAGAATGTGAAAAGTCGACAAGACAGAAGAAAATAGCGGATGAGTTGTCGAGGACCCTTGAAATGACGTGAAGAGGTCTACGGCACGTCGAAGAAGCAAAGAATGACCGAACATGTGCGCGGACAGCGAGAAGAACATGAAGTCATAGCTGAGATTACAACATCATAAATGCAGCAACGGAACGGTACTGTCGGCTCTAGCCACTCCAGATGACTGCATCAGGCGTGTCTCACTTAGGGGACGATCCCGCACCTCGGCACGTCTAGCAGTCATTGCTGCTTACCGTCGAAATAATCCGAGTCGATGATGACTACAACAACGACAGAGGACGGTGATAAGAACACAAAATTGTGAACATGCGTCGGTGGTCCGTACATGTCGAAAAGGACGCTAGCAGCATAGAGGACTAGGAGAAGAAATTTGGAGAGGGATAAGACGAGAAGAAAGCGAGCATTGCAGCAGCCCTAAGAAGGAGAAAATGCGCGAAGAGTGACAAACGAAGACTGAGCTCAAAAATCAACAACTGCATTTGAGGGGAAAGAGGAGGGCGAAGTGGAGAAATGAGGGGTTAGTGAATTGCGATGACAGTACAACAGCCAGCAACGGTGAATCTGTGTGGCGACTTGCGTACAACGCTCTACCTATTGAGCCTTGGAAGCAAAGCAATGAAAAAGTAAAACTGTAATAGTAAATAGTAGCAATTGAAGATATCACAGGAGATCTGGTGTATAGTGGTGGAATACGTTGGGTACAGTCTGCATAAGAATCACATACACACACACACACACACACACACAGATGCTTGAAACCGTTTCGAGTTGTTCAGTGGTAATGCCACTTCTTGAGGTTAATTGCGGATCAACTGAAGCCGACGATCAATACCAGCCGAGGAAGATTACGTCCAAGCCAAATAAAATGCTAAACTGTACTTGTCCTAATGTATATCTGAAAAGAGCCATGCTAATCCTTAGTGGGTCTAAGAGGCACTTGACATTGTATTGTGTGCCGGCTGTTGTAGACCAAGGTATGCTGGATAGGACGAGTACGGAACAGGTTTCAAGCGGATAGCATCCTACATGCAAATGTATACCGTCGGAGGTTCTAAGCTCTAGCTAAAGCACATTGTGATGAATTGAGCTTTCATGATAAATTAGACGCCCATAGAGCATTTTGAGCAATGGTTTAGTTTAATTCAATCATTCGCAAAATTGACATTTCAACTCTTCCGAAACGATTTGCAAACGCTAACCTCTCATCCTTTACGGTGGTAGTAGCATGAAGAGCGTGAACTAATAGAGACATTTGATATTTACCGACCCGAGAGCGATTTATCATCGCGGGCCGTTGGACAAATTGGTAAAACAAAGAGCGTTTTCATAATATTGATTTTAACTGGCAAAGTGAACGTGATACTAATGTAAACATTTACATGACCATTTCGCGTGTCTTACGACATTTGACACGTTTGACTGTTTAATATTTTGTGTTTGTTAGATGTCTCTTGATTTAATACCACAGCAACGATCGACGGCTTTAAACCAACGCATAGACCCTAAGTAAAAATATTGAATAAAACATTCTGAGAACGCGACAAGTGCATGCATATCGCGCGTGACCAGACGTTTGGAGGCACGGTGCTGTCTCTAGGAAAATAAATCCAAGAAACATCCGTGACGATTCGTCGAGACCGTGTGATGAGTTTGTATTAACGTACGAAGAGGTATTAAAATACGACTTAGCTTTAGCGGGGTTGAACTTGTAGACTGGCAAGATGGTCTTGTTTCACGTTACAATGTGTGCTATCTGGCAGATTTCGAAGAAACTTTTTAGTTGCTGCTCTATTACATTTTTAACGTGTTACTCGTCAGAAAAATAATTTCCTTATATTTTGCCCTGCAGAAAATCTAGAAGAAGTGTAGAACGTTTGAATATTGTAATATGTCGTGTAATAACGTGTAATATATAGTACATACACAATTTTCTGTTTACCTTTTTCCCTTTTCGTCTGTTTAGAGTAGCAGCTGTCTCATATACTTTTCGTAAATATTACGTTAACAGTTTATTTTCAGTTCGCGTTGAAAAACTTAAATTGAGTTCAATAGTAGAATCTTGCAAGGGTTGGCGCTTCAGATTAGAAGCATGCGTGCGATGGATTCACAAAATGAAGCTTCGTGACGCGATGGTCTGCTTGCGACAATAGTCAGAGGAAAATAGACATTCGTAGGGATTAATCCGCTCGGTGTTCTAAATGCTTAAAGTGGTTACACTCAACCTATGCAGTTTACTGATGAAAAATACGTTATGCGAATTTTCTATATCGGTTGCAAGACTTCAATTAAATCATCATTTTTGATTGCCTGAAAACTATGAATCATTGCGTGGTAGCATTATTGCTTTTGAAGACTTTCTTCCTCAATACCACTGATAGGCGCATTCGGCCGATAGGTACGTAGCAAGCACACTCTTGAAATAATGATTTTCATTCAAGCACACGCACATTTATATTGCCCCCCTCGCACGATTTCGTACGCAACGCAACGATTTCTGCGTGTGCATTTACAATACGCTGCGCGCCTGAGTAGGAATCCTCTTTTCCGTTCGTAGCAATAATAAGCCCCATACGCCACTGTCATGCGTTACGCCACCGTATTGGAGCCATGCACTGCTGTTCGTATGGCTCTTTTGTGACGATTGCTTCAGCCAGTTCGTCTACATACATCGGTTTCAGCGCGAGAAGCGGAAGCAGCAGACTGTCAGGTGACACGGGGGACCAGGACGTCGCCCAGCAACGTCCTGTGAACCGCTTCGGCCTGGTGCTTCTGTCTCTTCTGTTCCGGCGAAGGAACATTGATTCCCTGCTGCTGCTGCTGCTGGCCTACCAAATATTATAGCAACAACATCAATAATAGCTATTAAAGGGTCGACCGTTGATCGCGTTATCGTTGACGTGGAGCGACAAGAAGGAATGGTTGACCGTAATGTGCATTCGACCATTGGGTCGACTCTCCGGCCATCGCCGGCCGACCCGTCCGCGACTGGATGTTCGTTTATTAGGACTCCACCTCGCCCGCGCCGTTCAATGTAACTACTACTACGTCACTGTGTTGTTGTTCTATTGTTTGTCGCATTTGCATATGCCACTTGTGTGACTGCTACTAACAGCTACGGCTGGTGCTCGTTGCGGCGAATTGCATCTGGATATTTTCAAGGCAGAGGATCGGCTTGGCTTCGTTGGGCTTATGGGAAAAGATGCACCTTCTGTAATACTTCTGATCTATCTCTAGCCAATAATGAAACGGCCAGCTGCCATAGGTCGTGGTGTTAGTTTAAGAAAATACCCAACGTTAGCATCGCAGTTATTACGAGGCAGTTTTTCCACTGCCTTGTTGACAGCTACCAGTTGGTTAGAGATGCTCAAGAAGCGGCTTGCAACAGCCTGTCATCAGCCGCCAGTAGGTTATAAATCACATTTGTCGTTTATTCCCCTTGCTTATTGGTGGGCATTATTTGTATCATTGAAGCACTTGAATAAACGCAGATCGCTCACCGCTATAGACGAGGTCACATACGTTACAACGTCAAAGACAGACGCCTCTACGGCATCAGTAATGATTTATTCTTTCATCCGTCGAGTTGAGAATTTGTTCTATTCGCATTTCACTAACCCAGCTTCAATCTATGCATTCCTTTTTATCCTCGCGGCGTTCATATCCAGTCTGGGAAGTGGACATTAGTGAGTGATCTACAATTTTTTCCGAACATTAGCCATTCACCCAAGTCATATTCGACATCCACGGTATAGTTATTGCAGTGCCCATGAAATTATCGAGATATAAGCGGATTTATATGAGTCCCCTTATTTTGAGAACACCCCCCCCAACAGGTCCTTCGACCAACCCCAACTATCCCCGCTGTCTGGCAGTCATTGTAAACCGAATGAAGAATCGATTTCCCCATGTGCTACTAATCGTCGTGTCAATATTGCTCCGACAATATCATCTATCGGGTAATTAATTGGCGCTCGGACCGAAAGAAAGAAAGGTGACTCGCGCTATTACTCCAACCAGTGTCGAGCAGAAGCTTCCTATCTGCAGTTCTGTTTGTCCGGGTTCAAGGGGACGGCTGCTTTACCTGCAAGTAGCCTTTATTAGCAACCTCGACGTTGGAGCTGCTGCCATTCAGAGCCCAGCATAACTTCGTCATCGCTCCGGCTGTTGCTGTTTGTTACCCAAGATACCGATATGGGTATTGTCTCTGTCTCACCTGCTATCGCTCCGGTCACTCAGCCCCGATTGCAGCGAATGTGTGTTTATTGTCTGTTCGTTGGCAATACATTCACTTCATGAACAACAGGAACAAACGAGAAGGCGTCGGGACTCTAAAGAGTGACAGTGTCACTATAGACGACGATGGCAGGCTAGCAGGCGCCGCGAAGTCCGTTATGCAGTCTCAGACGGCTCGACCAACACCCTTTGAGTCGTTAGACGTCCGTCTAGCTCGGCATTGCTGTATCTCGCAGACGTAGCAGTTTGCCGGTTCGTCGTTTGACGATATACGAGCAGCAAATGAAACCTATGCTCAACAACCCGACCAATGCTCACCCTCATTGGCCCTGAGTTGCAGAACAACCTCCGATAGACCCGATACAACCGTTCCGATACTATCCATGTCCTATCCCCTCGTAATTCGTTTGTCCGACATTCGGGCAAATCTGCCCCGTCTGCGTCGAACGACTGTAGCGCGCGTCGTGACAACGACCTGAACTTGGCGGACAGGCCCGCTTCTCGGTTACAACAAACGGGCCAGGCGAAATGCTTATTTGATTTGCTCAACGTCTCCCTACCGCGTTCGTTCACCGCTCAGCGGTTGCGCTGCACCAAATCCCACGTAGCAGGGGAGCTAGACAACAACGGCCAGCTTATCGAGCCACTGAAGACCAGAAGAAGAAGAATGCATATGCCACTCGTTCCCGCTTCACATTCGGCTCCCCCAACGCGCTCTCGTGGCCGCTCACTTCATTCGTGCAGTCTTCCTTCCTAGCGGCCCTGGCAAACGATAGATGAAAGGGGTCACAGCGTCGGTTCCAGCCACCACCGCCACTGCTGGAACAGCAATTAGCCCGCTGACCCCCTGGCGTGACAGCGATCGGCACGGCGCTAACCGACGCCACGCGGCCATGCAGGCCATACCTCGAATCTTTGCCGTGCCAGTCTCGCCAATGACAAACGACTCAATCGAATATATATATATATATATATGCGGATCGTCGTGGGTGCTTTGTTGGCAGTAGTGGCGTCGCCGGAAGTTGCGGTGTCACCCACGAGAAAAAGTCGGCACAGTGGCCACCATATTGGTCGTAACGGTAGCGACGGGAATGGACGCTCGAAGTTTCAAAATGGACAATGGACGCACTCACCCTCGATCCGAGCTAGGGCCTGCTGCTGTTCAGTGTGCGCTTATAAATGAATGAGTGAGTGAGTGTGTGAAAACCAAAACCATACGCTATCACTATTCGAGACCCGCGGCTTCTTCCCCAATTAGTTACTGTCAGCGCCTGAACCCCGGGAGCTAGCAAAGCGACCAAGCGAGGGGTCTCTGGAATATCCCGCCTGGCTGTCGGCTTTTCGTGCGACAGCAATTGTATCGCTATAATTCTTCCTTTTATTTAATATACTCATCTATTTTCAAAATAGTTTCTATTTAATCACAAATCATTCGCTTTGTCTTTAGCCTTCGGTGTTGCAAGCGGCCACTAACCGTCCGTTCTTAAGGGTTCCAGTCGTTGCAATAGATGCCGTTTGTTACTGTAGAGTTCTTCCTCCATCGTATGCGATCATCGTCCACTGAATGCAACGAAATATATCCAACATGATGATAAAAGATACTCCGTGGGCTAATTGGTTGTGAATGAATTATTGGCGAAAGCACCGATGGGATCAGCTTTTATTTTTATACAATGGTTGGTACATGTTGTTGACACACATAGTTAGCAGGTTTACGTCACCCGGCATGCGCTATGCTGAACGTGCAATTTGTTTCCAGAGCAATGCGATGACGATAGTGCAGTCTTTTCTAATAAATACATTAGCTGCTACCCGTCGACTGACGTGACTTGGCTTCACACAAACTTTTCCCGGTGAACTGTGGGAACAAGATTGAATAGGTTTTAAAAGTAGTTCGTGAAACTTAATACTGACGGCCAAACGCATTGGAAACACTTACCGGCAGAGGGTGCCGTAGGGATGTCATCTCCCGACTATCAGATCAGGCGAACGAAAAGATGCATTTTTCACAAGCAACAAAATACTTCACAAGCATACGAAATGTTTTATTGTTACAAAAATTTCTCCTTTTTATAATTCTTTAGTGGCCAGTTCAGAAGCTTATTGCTTTGCGCTCGTCTTCAACTGAATTGTCATTACTGGACGCCTCGATATATGCTAGGAAAGACAAGCGGGTCTATCTAATGGAGAAAGGTATATATATATATATATATATATAT
>MNPL01025248.1:5098-15868 GCA_002081605.1 Tropilaelaps mercedesae
ACACACACACACACACACACACACACACACACACCGAGAAGCGATTTATACCTGGGATGTTATCTGCGTCGTTTTCTCAATGACAACCTTCGTCATCGGCGATATTTTTCATTTCAACCACGACAATTTCACACACACAAACATGAAAACATAACATTTTACAATGGTACACCGCGCACGCGTTCCATTCCCGATATGACGAGATGATCAGAGAAGTCTTCCCCAGGAAATCAAAGTAGGTGTCGATATAAACACCGAAACAGCCACACTGAGCGTACGAGGCGACGGAGAAGCCGTGGACGAGTATCCAGAAGGACGATAGAGTGGCCTAGGACACAGTCTAAAAGCGGAAGTCGAATAACATTCAAAAACGAAACACACCAACCACCGCCAGCAACGGGACATGTTAGCTCGCGTTCGCATGTCGATTATAGCGCGCTAGGGCGTTATTGCTCGAATAGAGCGACAACAGACGCTAAGAGATAATGCACGACGAAGGGACGCCGCAGGCTGCCGGCCCGCCAAACGCCGGCGTTCCTTGATGGCCTGTGTCAAGAGAAAAAACGACGAATTAACATTGTCGGCTATTAGGGAGAGAAAATAGAAGGACGTATGTCTGTGTCGAATTGATTGACGACGATCGAGACGATAGTAATCATAATAAAAATGATGTTGATAATTGCGTGTTTATACACAATAGGCCAATGAAGATCACCGTCTGCCGTGACGCCGACTGGCCAGCAGCGCTGCTTCATCACGAATATAATGGACGACGGTGTGAACTGCAAACAAACAAAGCGGCAGCCGTAAAGACGAACACTAATATCTGCATCAGGCGAGGAGTAGCCGGACCAGAACGAGGTCCAAGACAAAAGCGGATAAAGGGGTGGAACACCGTAACGGTGTTTTTTTTCCCCATTTTTTTTTGGAACTATTCAGCTCGATGAATTGTTCTCTAATTGAGTCGAGCTGTGGCTAAACGCGTTGACAATGACGAGAAGGTAGCCACCTCCCGAGACGCCGATCAACACCTGTGGGGTCGGCTGGAAAACTTTGTTGGCAAGTCATGGGCCCAGGCGGCTGCATGGCCGCCAGAGCATATCTGATGGGCGACTCTTTCACGCGCATTACGCGCATCTCGTCGAGTCGCACGAAGTCGAGGCGATAAATGCCCGCCCGGTGCGCGTCTGAGCGAAGCACGAGGGCTGGGACGAGGTGCTCCGATGCAGGGCGCGATTCGATAGCACAAGGCCCGCGCCATCAACGGCCGATTAACTTCTGCCGGTCGAGTCGTTGGCCGGTCGGCATCTTACATCGATGCCGGTCGAAGTTGTCTATCGGTTCGATATTCACTAGACGGCAGTTGTAGTGCCACTAAATGGCGCCTATTAAATGTCGCGACATGGGAGCGTCTACACCTAAATACGATATTTCTATCCATGCTGTTGTCCTTAGCGTCATGAACGACACACACGACGAACGAAGGACGCTCTAGTCTAACGGAAACGCGACGCATAAATCAAAACGTTGCGTTCGAACGAAACTGTGGCGCGATAACAAGGTCGCAGTTCAAGGCGGTTCAATTGGCCAGTTTGGGGGGAGTTTGAGAATCTTTCAGATAGGACGACCCCCGTCACTCTCGTACGTCGTGTGGACGCTATCTCAACGGGGCGAACACTTTCTGACTATGACACCGGCAATCGTACGCCATTTGGGTCGCTACCAGGAATCTGATTCGCAATGTCATTTAGCACTGCAACTCAACCAGGTCGAATTTCACTGGCGACGCGAGAATCGGATGTGAGTGGAACGAAGTCATGTAACGTTCGCGGCGTCAAAATGGCGTCGTGTACGATCGCAAACGAAGGCAGTTGCATGAAACTTGTTCGAGAGAAGTGCCCGCCACGGACTCGTTGCGTCCGTCGATTTCTATAACAATTCTCTGACAGCTTTGCCTACGAGACGGCTATCCACGAGAAGTCGTTTTGGTAAGCGACCGACGGCGATTCTTCGTCAAGACGAATGCCGTCATCCTCGTGAGCGTCATCGCTGGCATAATGAGCTTCGATCTTGAGCGGCGTAACCGGCCAGTGGAAAATGGCTCCACGGGCAACGTCAACGAATAGCGTTTCAGTCGCGATCGAATGTGGAAGTGCACTGAAAGGTAGTCTATTGCTAAACGAGAAGCGTAAAAAGAGAAGATTCAGCGAATACTACTCGTACTACTACTACTACTACTGCTAATAATAATAATAATAATAATGCATTCGTTTAACGATCGCTTACTCTACAGGAGCTGAACAGCAGTTGCCGTTGTTCGCCGAGGACAGATAAAATGTCAATAGAAGGTCCGCGACGGACTGAAACACCAACTAACGACTGCGGCACCGAAAACAATTATAGCAAACCTATTATCGATACTGTTAGAACGGAGGCCTACGTCGCTTGCCTTTGTCGTCGTCTATGACATCTCGCCTCATATAATCGTAAACTGACTAAAATAAATACTAAGGAGTTATGTACGATTTATCGCGAGCATAAGGCAGGCAGGTGTAAATAGATATGAGTTAGTGATTATTATTGTTAGCTAGGTTAGCTGTGGGAATACAGGTCGGAGTAGCCCTTGTTTAATCCATTTAAGCAATAGGACGAGGCCAAAATCTGCTCCACAGCGTTTTCGTGACCGTGAGCAGGTAGGGTAAATCACGAAAAATCTATAACAGTAAAGGCCATGTGGGCGAGTCTACCTGCGGTAAAAATCTTCCCATTCTTTGAAATAATAGCAAAATATCGTAACAGGCGTAATCAGCATAATAATACCGCAGAGCAAAAGTAGCAAACATTTGCTTCTTCGTCGTAATATTAAAAAACAAATACACACTCGCATAAAATTGTTTAACAATTAGGCCAATTGGCGTCAAGTAAGATGTCGTCTTAATACAAGAAAATGTATATAATTTAATTTGTTGATTACCAATGCTACAGCTGCACAAACAGAATACGCAAATATGGCGTAATTTCCTTCTAGGTAATTTATTGCGCTAACACATTCTCGTTTTGGACATTATCGATTGCGTTGAAACGGTTCGTTTTAAATGCGTTATACAAGTGGGTATGTGCGCGGGTCGCTACGGATACTCTCGCTGGTAGCGTTTGTTTGTACATGATGTGTGTCTACGCTAGCCAGTTCACATACCACACAGATCAGATAACACCTCGTTGCAGGTTATTCGATGTCACTTGTCTAATATAAGAACAAAATTACGTCGGCTCCATTTGCATCTTCCTAGTTTTTTTTCTCGGGTATGTAAATTAAGCTTGCCCGATTTACACAGAAAAAAGCGCATACACAGACACACACACACACACACGCACAACTACTAACAATTTCGCGGAAAAAGTGCCACAAACAAACATCCGCTCGCTTTCGACGAAGCTCTATTCAGTCACTCATAGCACAATACAATTCTTTAACCTCCTCGAATGCTGAAAAGCTCGAACCCGCACGCATCCCGACAGCGAGAAAGGGTCGAACAATATACAATGTCGTGTCCATTCCACGACAAACAGCACATCCCCATATTTTCATTGATTTTCACAGCAGCGCCTAGAACCTAATGTTCTAATCGTTAATCAAATCGAACATGCACGCTAACAGACTTTAGCAACGGCCGGACAAACGGCATTCGATCTATTACAAGCAGGTTTGTCCTCTCGCTAACGACTCACTCAGTATATTATAGCTGTATTTTTCCTTCTCAGCCCTGCTTAGCTTTTTACTCACTTTTCCATACGTATCGTGTACGGCGCGTTGTATCCACACGAGGTGACAACACTGCTTAGGGTACTCGCCCCCCTGTGAACTCGTCTCGCCCAGCCAGACATCCCACCACTTCCTGCTAACACGAGTTCGGATGCGTCTTCCGTGGTCCACCTGTTGTTGTCCGTTACGCGCCACAACTTCGAAACTTGACTTCGACGCGACTTCAGCAGCTTCTGCGACTTCCGCGGCCGACCGGGCCACGATTCGCTACGCGTTTGAACGCACGGGGCAAACAGGCCGACGGCAATTCAGCGGGCTTTTGCCCTGCTTGTGTTTCGTCGCGTTCAGACCCGCTTGCTTTTTGTATTCCTGCGTTTTTTCCTGGGTTCAAGCATCTATTGAGCTGGGATCAATTGGAGAACGGGCGCCTGCTTGACAAGCTACCTTTCCAATACGTCAAGACGCCTTCCGCAGGCCTGACGTTGGCAACTTCGTAATCAGCGATTGGTCACCCCCTCTAATACGGCCACCGGTGGTGGATCTGCAAAATGCCACGGCAGTGAAATAGGTCGTATCTAGCCACGACCTGGCCGCACACATACAGACACTCAACTCGAAGGTTTCCGTCGAACCAAGCTAAACACAATCAGAGAGAGAGAGAGAGAGAGAGAGAGAGAGAGACAGACAGAGAGAGTTTCCTATGTTCAAGTACCACACACACAACAGCTAGCCTGTTATCAGCCGGCACACGATCGAAAACCCGCTTCCGGATTTGCTCCCGTTTCGAATGGCGGACTTCGTCGAATTCCACGATCTGGATATCGCGCAGCTGCTGGTCGCAAGCGGCCTTGTCCGTCGGCTTGGCGAGGTGTCGCTTAGGACAACGTCGTTTGCTGCGGACTTGGCGCAGTAAAGATCGGCAAGCGGCAAAAGGACAGCAGCCAAGGCCGACTCATCCATCCGGGGACAGCCGCGACCTAATTTGATCCGACGTTCACAGATCAACAGAACGGCAAACCGCGGTGCGGGACGGTCATCGACGACTTCGTTGGACTTCACTCGGTCGGCTATTTGTAAAATCGTAGGAGTACGCTAACTCTGGAGAGGGACGTGTGGCTGTCGCTGGACTCGTCTAGGTTGAGTTCGTCCGCGAGGTCTTCCCGTCGTGTTCTGCCGGCTGAGGAAATTTAGCATCGAGCAGCTTCAGCTGTACGTAGCCGTGTTAGCATCTTTCTCTCTCTCTCCGCCGTCTGTCTATACACAATTCGCTTCTCGGAGCACCTGTAACGGTCTTGTCGACATCGAAGTATATCCGGCTAGCGCTCTACGAAAGCACCATATGAGCGTACAAAACTACCAGCCCGTTAGGGCGCAGCTGAGAAACAACTGATTTAGCTACGGGGTCCCCGTTTACGTCGACCACAGCAAAACCGAGCGATCAGACCGTCGGCGAAAGCGAGTCCCTCGTCACTCTGAGGGCCGAGTTTCTTCCCGCGGGTATCACACCCTCGTCGGAAAACCGGCTAGCGATGGACAAACGTACGGCCAAACCGAACACGTACCTACAGACGTTTGTGCGTGCGTGCGTGCGTGCGAGCGAGCGAGCGTGCGTGGAGCTATCCTGAGAAAGGCGGCTTTGAGGCGGACAGCGGCTCTAAATCTTCTTAGTCTCTAGCGATATCTTCATCTGGAACCTTGGGACGGACCAGCGGTCGGGTGAGGAAGCATTGGGAGCAAGACGTCTAGCTAGCTTTGGACGGTTGGGTAAAATCGCAGACGCTGTTAAATCGCTGTGGAGCTTTTCGTCGTTCGCATCGCACCGCCACCACCGCTATTGGCTCCCTGATCGCAATATACGCACAAACATACACACAGACACACATACATACACTCGTGCCACTCTACGGAGCACCCTACGCCTTGAAACTCGAGTGAACGACGTCGAACGCTTTCTACGAGCGACGGCCCGTGGCGATGCGGCACCGGCTCACTACGACCCCTACGAACACTACCAACACAATAACACCAACAAACATTCGTTCACACGAACGGGAAAACAACAGCTAAGCGGCTCCTCTCTGCGCCTCCCACAGCCACTGTCTTCTATGCGGCTGTGCTGTTTCCGTAGCGCCGACATAGGCCCCCGAACGCACCAACCACAAGCCACCGCCAACCAAACGGGGAAAGGGCTGGCATGACAGAATGAGCGCATTAACCGGCGAAATACGGCGCGGGCGGTCGGGCAAGCGCGGTACGATTCAAATAGTCTGGGTACCTACCTAGCAGGGGGAGTCGATGCGCTCGAACTAATCGACGATGTAGGTGAGGTTTTGGCGGAAAACGCACGAGCGCGCCTTACGTTGGCGCAATTCGAATGCGCGTTTCGTGGTCTATCGAAAGGTTCGACCGGGGATTTCTCACAGCTGTGAGTGCTGTGAGTGAGGTGCAAAGCTTTCAGGGAAGGTGTTTGTCGAGCCAGCCAGAGGTGACGGTGATTAATTAGATCGGGCGAGCCACTAGCGAACGTGCTGAAGCAGAAGCTCATTGGCAAAACGAACCAGAGCGTGCGCAAATAACATTCTCTGAGGTTTCGTTAACTGCTGCCGAGTGGCTTGCCTAAACTAGTCGAGGTTCGTCGGTGTGCCACTTCTATTCTTCGGTGTTCGTCGCGCCAGAGCACTGTAAAACCCGCAAGGCTTCCAACCTGCAAACAATACAGAGGGAATACCGTGCAACATCTGGAGGGGGGAGCTGGAAAAGGACCAACGTGCGCGTTCAGTTCGGATGACCATCTCTAACCGATGGTAAGTGAATGAATTGTATATTCGAATCCACATAATTAGTACGAGTTATACTGATGGTAATGACAAGAGACAGGTACTGACGGTGAATGTGGCACTGGAAGGAAAATGTGACAACGCCAGTGCTAAAGCCGTTGCGGGCGATCGGTGAAATGTTGCGTAAAGCGTATGGAAGTTGACGATGAATAATGTTAAATAGAATGACAGATGGTACTTCCTTATAGCCGATATAGCTGAGCGATCAGAAGTTTCAACGACGTTTGCGCTCTGAGGTTCACAACGTTCGTTTCAGCCCACAAGTAAATTCGAATTCCAACATTGCGTTGACACTTGACGCGCTTGGTTACGGATAAATGTTGTGATATACTCTTGGGCCAAAGGCGATAAATCGAGCAATGACAAGAAACGTGTGTGTGTGTGTGTAAACAGGTATGCTCAGAAACAACATATAGCCTATGCATTCAACCCGTAACGGAGTTTAGGTGTGTTTTTTTAGGTGTGTCTACTAGAATCTTCTGGACGATGATTTCCTCCGTATTTTTACATGATGTCTTCGTCGTTTAGCAGATGTGCATTCGACATGCTGCTCTCTGTTTGAGTGACCAAACAATTTTCAACAATACGTTCAGGCTAATGCCGCCAGTGAAGCAATTCGTAAGAACTTCGGAAAGAGGAAAAAAGCAAGCGAGAGAGGGGGAGTTGAGTTTATCGTCGATGCACTCCACAAGCACATTATCTATCATGCCTTAGAGTCTCTTTACGTCAGCCGCGCTTTCATGTGGACGCTGTCACCCAACCAAGTCGTATTGACAACGACGACTGTTGTAGCCGTAACGACGACGGGTCGCCATCTATTCCGGTACGAATAGGCTGTTTACAATCTCCAAATGCGACCATCAACGTCACTCTTTTCCGCCTGCCATTCCCCAGGTTAGACTCACCCACGCCCCTAAGTACCCAAGTATCCATCAGCTATCGCAAAAAAAGCCAATCGATTATGACAGGTGACTGCCGCGTCGGCTGGCTGGACAACCGTCCGAATTTTTCTACGATATTGTATCCGATAGTTCCTGTCCATGTCGTAAGTTCCCCAACCCACGTTCACCGATTGCCAGCGGTCTAAATTCGGCATACGGCAACAGCACGTAGGAATACGGTAAACCCCGCACGCATCGTCTCCTTCCATTAGCCTGACGGATAGCGTCAGGCCCGCAGCCGTTCTACTTTTGTATCCCGGCAACGGCGCCCTCAGGAGAGGATAGCACCGGCCCGCCAGGCAGAATCACTCCCTAAAATGATGATGTTTATTTGGAACACGGCGCTGGCCGTCGTCTATCAACACAAACAACGAGGGTATCACAGGAACGGCTCAGTTGTTCGGACTGGGGTCGAATTGTTCTGTGTCGGTCGTGTACAGGCCGACGGCCGATCTAGCGCACCAGCTATTGCCCAGTGTGGGCCGCGCAAAGCGGCGATAGGGGGAGGAAAGCAGCATCAACTGTTGGCCTATTTGTTGGGTCGTGTTACGTCTGCGTAGATTTCGGTGAACTCAAGTGCAACTGCCGAACTTCAGCGGCTCAGTGGCTCTGCTTTGTGCTGCAGTGGCTGTCGCCGGGAGTGCGCGGAACTATCGCCCGTTCCTGATGGCAAGGATGTAAGGTGGCCCCGGAGTCAAGCGCAGGTTCGGCCTGCCCCTCCCTCATCGAGATATATAACTGTCGGGGTTCGGTCAGTTGGACTACGCGCGGTTCTATCAGGACGATGCGTAGTGTTTGTGCAATGCCAATCGACGAAATCGGCGACGGCGGCTACCCGTCGGGTTACAGTGCGTCGCCATCCGCAGCGCACATGAACAGCGTTCACGCAGAGTGATCAACGCTGAGACGAGGTTCGGCCTCCGGGTGGACTCCAGTGTCCTTCGGTTGACTCCGTACCCGTCACCTACTTCGCCAACGCCTGACGCTCCGCAGCCCGAACGAGATGGAGTTCGATCTGGCGCTCGAGGGAGCCGGTTCATTTGGTCTCTACCAAAAGCTGCTCCTCGGGCTGCTCGTTGTCCCATCGGGACTGTTCTGCGCATTCGTCTACTTCTGCCAGTACTTCATCATACTTGTGCCGCAGAAGTTCCACTGCGCACTGCCGACCAACGCAAGTGTAATAGCGGCCGCCAACCTAACGTACGCGGCGGCCAAGCGGATATTTATACCGGGCGACGACCAGTGCCGTTTGCTGGAATATGCCAACGCCACCGCGGCACTCCACGGCGGCGAGACACCGCTGCGCAACGTGACGTGCGATGAACACGTGTTCGACTTCGGCGAGCTCTATCCGACGATCGCGACGGAAATGAACCTTGTCTGTGAGCACGGCCGCTACACGTACGCTATCCAGACGCTGTTTTACGTCGCTTCGTCCGTTGGCTCCATCATATTCGGCATTGTATCGGATCGCTTTGGACGGCGGTCATCGATCATCTGCAGCTACTGCTTAGCCGCTACGGCCGGCCTGCTCTGCTCGATGGTTGACGTCAACATCATTTCGTTTTCCCTATTTCGTTTTCTCGTCGGCCTGTGCCTGCTGCCGCTGTCGGAAGATCCGTACGTGCTCGCGCTGGAGTACATCGGCGCGGAGCGTCGCACGTTGGCGATCGTCTCGTGGGCGGTATCGTACATCGGGGCGTCCATGGTCGTTCCGTGGATCGCCAAAGGCTGCCAGAACTGGCGCCTATTCAACGTCGCGATGTCCGTTCCCCTGCTTTTGCCTGTACTGCTGATGAACTTCATCCCGGAGAGCGCCAGTTGGCTGTTGTCAAAGCACCGCGACGCGGAGGCTGTCGACGAGCTCGTCACCGTAGGCCGGTGGAACGGCCACGAGGTGCCAACGAACCTTGAACTTCGCGTCGAGGAGGCAGAACAGTTCTACAACGGGAAGGCTATTACGCTTTTCGAGCTCGTCGGCACACCGACGATTCGCAAGCACACGCTGTTGCTGGCCGCTTCCTGGTTCCTTACCTACCTCGTCTACCACTCGGTGATCTTCAGTACGTCCTTTATCGGCACCGACATCTACCTTTCCTACACACTTGGGGCGGCGGTCGAACTTCTAGCGCTAGTGTTCGTGATGTTCTCGCTGGACACGATCGGTCGGAAATGGCCGATGATGGTAGCCACGACGACGACCGCGGCCACCGGCCTAAGTGGTCTGTTTTTCCTCGACGACACACAGAACCATACGGAGCTCTACGCACAAGCCCGACTCGGCCTCCTGCTCCTCATGCGCGTGGCCATCACAACCCACTACGATATCATGCTGCAATATGGCGCCGAGGTGTATCCGACAATACTGCGTGGACGCGGGCTAGCAGTGCTGAGGTTTGCGGGAACGCTCTCGTTGTACATTTCACCGGCGCTAGTATTCACCTCCCAGTTCAATCCAGTGTTTCCTATTATTATTTGCGGACTTCTCAGCGTCATCCTCGTCGTTTTGACGCTGTTTCTCTGTGAAACGAGGGGTCTGCCCCTGCCGCAGACAATCGAGGCGGCCGAACAGCTGGGCCGGGACGAGGCGCTACTCGGGTTCGTGTGCGCTTGCTTGGGGGACGTCAAGGAGCAGGGCGACCAGGAAGAACAGGTCGAACAAGACGAACAGGACATTTTCGGCGAGGCGAGACCCAACGGGACGGTCTCGAGTGATGCCCCGACGTCGGAAGAAGACGACAAATGCTAGCTGTTGTAGGCCGATGCGGACTAACCATTGGCCGATTTTGCTTTCGCCTACCGAAGAGTTTTGCACACAAGCTTGTACGCGACGGACAGGGGCAAGTAACCCGTGCGAATAAACGGCGAACAGGTGTCACGGGACCTTTGTGGTGCAACTCAATTTTCATTCATCTACATTATCCAAAAACGTCCGTTGACGGTGCGCTGGAAAAACGTTCCATATGACGGCGGTGCATGCAGAAATGCAGGGAAACAATCGATAACCTGGATTTTCGTTTCTCTACGAGTTATGGCTGAGGAATCGTAATACAACTCCATCATGAGATCGTGAAGTGCGCGCAAACGCACACACATATGTTTACAGCTTATACAAAGTATATCACTAATAGGCCATGCCCGTGCCTTCAGCCACAGCTGCAAATGTATACCGTTAAACGAATGCAATGTGGCATATAATATACACGTATATATATATATATATATATAT
>MNPL01025272.1:819-11267 GCA_002081605.1 Tropilaelaps mercedesae
TTTCGGACTCGCCATATGAGCAATTCTGTTTCTATTTTGCAATCCATATTTCCATTGTATATGCATCTATATAGAAGTCATCGTATGTATTTCGTGCTGTGTATTTTTCTTAATACGGCAATCAATTTCTACCAAACTTGACAAACGGCAATGTCCATAAAAATGACCGGTCTATTGTAAAATTGGATAAAATTCATCAGGGTTACGTTGCCTTTCTGAGCGTGGAAAATATGTTAATGTGATTCCATAGTTTTTATCAACACTCTGTAGGCCTTGATCGAATAATGTGTCGGCATTTCCAATCTGGTTCATTCATTAATTTAAATAATGGATTGATTCCCATGGATCTTCCCCAGTAGTAGGGCAGTCAGACTTGATAGCTTATTCCGAATTACAACGATAACAAAGAGATTGGTATAAGCGGGTCAATTTCATACATTCGAATACAAAATATAATGTGAAGCTAGGCGCTCCGATCTAATTTTTTTTTATTATGTATGATGAGACTATTTGAGCCATTGGTTGGATGGACCTAATGGCCTCGCGCTTTGCTTTTCGGCTGGAAGGTAAAATGTTAACGGTGGTTTTCGGACCTCACGTCATCTAGGCTAATAGAGTGATTTGTCGGCCGGTGGAAGCCTCTGTACGTTATTCAAATAGATGGCGATGAATTTTTTAGCGGAACGCTTAGAGATTACTCATACGGTTGGAATTATGATTCAACATGACTGGATCAGGTTAGTTTTATACTTGATAATTCATCCTCTTGACAGATTTGATGCGAACGAGAGTCGTAAAGCTACTGTGGTAAAACAGAGGTCTTCTATGTGTGTGGGCGTAGGTGTGTGTGGGCGTAGGTGTGTGTGTATGTGTGTGTGTGTGTGCGCGGGCCATACTCCAAATGTGAGCAACTGGGTTACTGATGACTACGCGCCCTGAGAAGTTTCTAAAGACTCTACAAAAAGATGCAACAGTCTTTGGCAAATTTACAGGTGGAACGTTCCAGGTGGTAGAATCTGTCATAGGTATTAAGGGTTTACAGGTTGATCATCTACAGTCCCGTTAGCGCATATATTTATGAGCTGATGTCATGCAATATTATTTCTGGTACTATAATACATATGCATATCAGTGCACCGGCGATTCTATAGTATTATTTTGGAGACATGTTCACATATATTAGCCGCAATTGATTTGTGTATAAAATGAAAAAAACTGCTGAAATGGGAAGAAATACATTGCAGCGGTACTTTTTTCTTCTTGTGTTTAGTGGTTAAGGCCAAATCCTTATCGACACCAAGCTTGACATCTAGGTATACGCCTGGTAGTATCAGACTCTTACTGACTAAACCCCGAACCGATTTAAAACACCTGTGACTTGCGACACTGACCGGAACTGTTTATATGAATATTTCAGTTATTGTTTTGCGGATACCAGCAACAGGGAGGTGCAGAGATTGCAGCGATACTATGTACGTTATACGTACCACTTTCCACAATGAACAGAGAATTGATTAGTTTATACAGATCATAGCACCGCACATAACGAAGAAGCGGACTACATGTTAGAACAAGTTATACCCCACTCGCGCAGATCTGAGATTAGCTATCAGGATACTGTCACGCCTACAACCATGTTAACCACCTTCGTTGTCGATTTTCGTCCATATCGAGCGTCTTCATTGATTAAATCATATTTCATAATATCGGCTTGCTTGCTTTGTTGCCAATGACGCATGGCAGGGTTAAGTATCTATTCAATCTTACATTCTGTACAAGTCGAGAGGATTGAGGTGTCTGAACGTGTTATCACAATAACTATGAGAGCGGAAACAAGACCTTCTTACAGGGTCTTGTTTATTATTATACCGATAATAATAATAATAATAATAATAATAATAATAATAATAATAATAATGATAATAATAATAATAATAATAATAATAGTTAATTACATTTTTATATGCTTACTATGAAAATACACCTTGTTGTTGACAGCAACGGACTCAGCCGAGCAATCGATATTACTGTTGTCGCAATTCAATGCGAGGTACCTGGTGAAGTACGACTTCGGTGATTACGGCATGCAGCAAAGAATAGCTATGATGAGGTGTACCGTTAAGATTCGCAACCGGCATATGGTTCACGCCAACACATGAGTGTTAGTGAATTTCTGCCGAGATGGAAATGTGCACGCGGAACCGTGGTGTTTCGTCTTTATATGTATCTGTTTGTAAGAGTGTGGATTGAGTAGGGGCCTGAGTTTGGCATCGAATAGTGGCGCAGACGTCATTTATCCGTGTGTTCTTATCAGTGTGTGCGTGTGATAGTGTATCGGTTCGAGTTTTGGATATAGCAGTGGCATTGACAGTGTCTGTTATAACAACAGGGTAATTGAAGCTTCATCGAGATTTTCGTAAACAATATCTACATTGTGGACGCACTCTATCTCTAAAATACGACCCTCGTTTAGTGGGGTCTTTGGATGTGCGACTGAAGTTGTGGTAATGGACGTTGGCTTTTACTGATGATTTCGCGTTTTCGCGACGTTTGATGGGTGAGTCCTTGTTTTCTAACCTTGAGGATCGTTCATACCGGTAAGTTAATTCTCAAATGAGGTGGTCAGCTAGAATGCGCGACGCGCAATCTGTTATGCAGTCCGTATCTATTTTATAGAAATCCTTGTGATCATTTGTGGGTATATGTGCAGATCATTCTTTCTATAACTTTAATGCCAAAGGAGTGAATGAAGACGAAATACTTAAGTAATATTGAACCTTTTACTGCCTCGAAACTAGGACAAAAGCCTCCCTCACTCTAATAGAATTATGCCATTAGTCCTACACCAACCTGAGATTTGGCTTATCAGAAATTAGAGGCTGTTCGTTTCACTAGTGTCACGGTCCAGCTCGTGGCATGTAATAAATTTGTTTAAGTTAAGGAAAGGGTCTTTGTAGTAAATTGCTTTTCGGTACATGATTGTATTGGTTGAGCCACGCATGCAGAGAAGATACTGGACTTACGAAGGACAGCAAAGAAAAGCTAAGCTAGCTAGGCGTGACGCATATCGTGTCTTACTGTAAAACAGGTCGCACGATGCGGAACGCTAGTGAAAAGAAAAAAGTGTTAGTTTGTGTCACCTTTTTTAGTAAATAATAAAGCAGCTTATTCCTTTAATATGACGGCCGCTTTATTATTGGAATACCTTTATTCTTAAAAACTTAGTTAGAGGCCTATGTTTCTAACCAAGTTGTTTTTGTAAGGAAAATTTTGTAGGTTTTAGATAGGTGCTTACGATTAGGTGTTTTAACAATTGTGTATTGTATCCTGCACGTTGTTACCAATCTCATACGTGGCCTGCACCTGTATTAAGTTGAGGTGTTTGCTTCTTTTTAAACACGATGCCTTCGGATCGAGAACATCAACATTTCAATTGTCCATAAAACCCTTTCCGAGTATGTGGTGAAAGCATCCAACGTCAGGTTAATATCTAGCATGACTTCTCTGACACTCGTAGAGAGATTCATGGCTATCTGTATATAATTAATAAGTTGATTATGTTTGTCATATGTCGAGCCTATATTTGAGATGGCACTGCAATCACTGGCGGCCGGGTTAGCAGTGGATCGAGAACCACGAACTTGATGGCGTACTTTTTGTCATGTCAGGCTATTAAACAAATACGAAGGAGACGCGATAAACATACAAATCTAAGGAAAGTTTACTGTTATTCGATAGACACAACAAGCCGCCGGTGGCAGTGGATAGTATCAGTGACAATGAGATCTATCCACTGTGATAAGGTGATAGCGGCTTGATTAGCGTTACACCCCCAGCTACGGCTTACGAAAATCTTCTGGCAACGAACGCACGGACACACCCGCCAGATCCAATTCGGCCCTAGGCAGTGCCGATTAGCGCTGGGAAAGAATCCGGGAGCGAGTAAAGGTTCGTTGTATAAAAGCCCGTCATTTCATAGTTCGACATCAGTTCGCCTCCAGGACGATCACAACAAACAAGCCGCAACCATGTTCGCTGTACGTATCTGAACAGTCCATTGGGAATGATGCAGGAACAGTAATAATGAGCTAACGGCATATCACAAAAACTATTGTGATAATCGACCGGCCTGCAACGTCTTGTTCTTTCTGCTAATAGTCCATTGTTGATTGACCGTGCATGGAGAACAATACGCAGCGTTATTAAATTGTTTTCATTCTTTTCTTATTGCTATGCTCATTTTGCAGAAGCTTGCCCTCTTTGCTGCTGCCGTCGCCGGAGCTCATGCCGGGGGATACGGACTGGCTGCTCCCGCATACGGCCACGGTATCCCTGTCACCCCTGTTGCTGCCTATGGCCATGGCATCCCTTCTGCCCCTGTTGCGGCCTACGGCCACGCTCTTGCTGCTCCCGTTGCCGCTTACGGACATGGCTATGGTCATGCACTTGCTGCCCCTGTGGCTAAGGTTGCTCATGCTCCTGTCGTTTCGTCGTACTCGACCGTAACTAAGCACCTTTCCCACGCTCCGGTCGCTAAGGTTGCTGCTGCCCCCGTCCTTGCCGCTCCTGCTTACGGTCACGCCATTGCCGCCCCGGTTGCCGCTTACAGTCATGGCTACGGCCACGCCCTTGCCGCCCCTGTTGCCAAGGCCGTTGCTGCTCCCATCGTCTCGTCGTACGCCGCTCCCGTTGCTTCTTACGGTCATGGATACGGATACGGAGCTGCCCTTGCCGCCCCCGTTGCCAAGGTCGCAGCCGCTCCTCTTGCCTATGGCCACGGATACGGTCACTATTAGATGAATGCCAAAAAAGCAGACTGTGATAAAATTGTAGATTTGTAATAAATATCATGGAAATTAATTCTTAAAGATATATGATTTCGATTTTCTTTTATTTCCTTTTGATGTCTTATTTGGTTGTCGCCTAACATGCGGAGTAGGCTATTTTTGTAGCGCAAATATTGCTATATAGACTTCCAAGATTGCTTTATAAAAATATGCAGCACTTCAACTCTGCGAGGATAAACTATAAAATCTAAAGTGATATTTAAAAGGAAAAACTATTGGTTAGAAGCAGCCATTAGTACTACTATATTAGTAGCTGAAAACTCCCATAAGTCTTGTCTCTATAGGCAGGCTTTAGTATGCCACTTACTTTTAGTTGTTTGGCTCTGAGAAACCGTCACTCCCTAACTGGTGCAGCTTTGACAGCTAAGCCGTAGGTTTCACATTATACGTAGCGGAGACCGGTTTTTGTTGGATATTTCCGCCTTTAGATCGTCTGGGTCCTGAATTCTGACTGACCAGTTCGACTGGGTCACGTCGCAATACGGATATTACGACCGAGCCGGTTTTTCGCGATTCTCCTCCTGCGTACGGGTCGAAACACAGGCTTCCCTTATTTGACCCATACTGGGGATCACCCGGTTGTAAGGTCTCAGTGAATGGAACTCTAAGAAACTCAAGCTGAGACTTTTTTTAATTTAGTGGGTTTCATTTTATTCAGAGGTTTTTATGGCTAAACATTCAATATGGTTAAAACATTCAGTGTTGGAATCCCATGAAGATAAGCTGTGGGTGAACTTCAGAATTATGGTTTCAAGGAAAAAATTATAGATAAAAACTGATTTTGTCACATCAGCTTTCGGTGGCTCTTATGCTACTTGAGTCTTTCGCCGAACTAAGTGGCAGATAACGGCCTTTTCGTTAACAAACGATATTTAATAATTGTAGTGTAAACTAATTTTAACCTAGTACTAAGCTCCCGTAGACACTAATGTGCAGTATCTTCTACGTGCTTTTTTTGCATACATTTATTTAAATTTCGAATTTAGTCAGAAATATTCAGTGAGTAAACTGACACTACGATGATTACAATAATACACGTTAATAATATAGTTCATACATATTTATAATATAGACTTCTCTTAATTACCGGACTCAGCCTGATAATGCCTACCCGAAGAAGGCGCAAAGAAATCCCTTTGAAGCTTCCTTTTTTGGAATCTTCTTTTCATCGATCGGTATTTAGTACATTGTATTCTTTTGGTCACACTATACATCTGGCACGACATCTACAATAGCAACAGAATAGCATTCGAACTTATCAGTCAGGCGAAAAGCCGGATGCTTTTGGATGTTATGGACAGTGAAACGCATATATAACTAATATAATTATAACGATATGTTCACTTAAATTCGTATAAAGCTTTTAACATTTCTTAAAATCCTCACTTTTTTGCGAGATAAAAGTGGAAGGTCAGCACCAAGGTCTCTCATTCGCACAAGGTTGCTTATTACGCAAAGGCAAGAAGCCTTTTTCATGGATTCCTAAACTTCTCATGAACTGCACGTCCACTCGACCCGCCTGTAATTGTCTCTAAATGGCGTCGTTACTGTGACGAGGTTAAAACGCGCGACATTGCTCTCCGCCTTGGACTGACCGGCGGCAGACAATTTTCATGTGAGTGACTGACTATATCTGAGTGGGGAAGGCGGAAAGACGGAGATTATTTTATCAGCTTCTAGGATGTTTATGAGGAAGTCATTTTTCATATGGACCACTCTAACTGTAATGAAACTCAACTTTTGTCAACATAGCGAGGTTTCTCATTTGAATTATGAAGATGACATAGCGTTCGATAGTATTTTCAACCGCACATGATCTGCTATGTTTCAAGGAATATATTTCAAGAAATATGTTCCAAGGTCCGCTTTTACTGTACTCGGCATTAGTAGCAACATGGTCGTACGAGCATTGTAATCACCGATGGCAGAATTTTTTACTGATCTTGATTTAACCCTAAGTTAATGTAAAGCGAAACGTTATGTCAGAACCTCAGGCTACAGCGGTGCCAATAAGAAACGCCAACTCTGCTGCGTCAACACTCAAAAGAAATTCCGCAGGTAAATAAGTACTCCAGTGCCTTGTCTACAAGATGTTCCTTTATTTAACTGAGCTTTTATAACAAAAAAAGGCTATCCAAACTGACTTTCTAAAAGCATGCCTGTTGACATAAAAACGGAACAGAGATTTGTAGATGTGGAAATTATTTTTAAGCTAAAAAAGTTTAGGTTTAAACCTTTGTCGGGCGCGTACAGTAAAGAAAAAGGTTGTTTGGATAGGCTGTATAAGATACAGTCCAAAGTAAAAAAATCTTGAAAAATATGACACGCAAACTTTACCCTAAAAATTTTTTATTTCCATTTGATTGTACGTTTCCAATCGACATTGACAACTCCAGCGGCAAACATAACACCGCTACGCAGGATAACTTGACAAAAATACGTGCTTAAAAATGTGTCGCACTTAAAGTTGAGAATTGGAGTTGACTGGGCACCTTTATTATACTAGCATCTTTTTGACTATCACATACTACTTCTGTTACGCTCAAGGTGGATTTCATGAATGACTAATGTTGGTGTAAAACTATCGACCATGTTCGAGCTATTATCTGGGTGATTTCCGAATGGTGGATCACTAGAGCCTTCTGTAAATTGTGATTGCCTATGCGACTTGATGGCTATGCGTAATGCCAGTTACCGCTTAGGGCAAGGAATTTGTTTCCCTCACCGGAACAAAGCTGAAGTATATAAGCCTTTCAGTAAAGAGAGGGAATCAGCCAAAACGAGTAGTATCAAAGAATCCAACGTGTGTGCGTACTATCTAATGGGATTTTAAATCGAAGGTTCATCTGTCGGTGATGGGCATAGTAACATGTTGTGAGAGCAAAGAGTGAAGGGGGCAAAAAGAGGAGAAATAGTGAAAGAGGGAAAGAGTAGAAATTATGGTTTTCAAAATAAGTTATTGATTAAAAAATTAATGTTGTTGGAGCATTATTCGATAGCTTCCATATTTTTTGGTCCAACGGGTAGATTTCGTTGCCTTTCAAGTTCTATGTTAATCGAAAGTTTTCTGCAGCCCAGCAGATAATCATTTTGAAGTGTTTTGCGAAAGTGTGTTTGTAGAAAAGTATGAACATGCATACTACCTGACCGTTAGCAAATTTCAAACTAACTGCAAACTAACTTTTTAAAAAATGAACAATGAAAATCATGATTCTTTCCACAGGCACTTACATAGTGTGTTTTTTAATGAAGATTGTTTTCTTATACGAAGTAAGCAAATTTTAGATTTAGTGAAAAAGCTATTAGTAAACAAGCTGTACTCTCCCAGTTGCATTCATTACATTTTTACTGTATCAGTGATACCTGTACTGGCGTAAGACGCTGAATAGTACAATATATCTACAGAACTGGCGCGACACTTTATTAGAGGAATGACATAGCATTCGAATCGATCAGTTAAAAAGGAAAGCCGAATACTTGGAGCATTATGGAGAGTCAAATGCATATGTATCTGACACAACTTTAGTGGTTGACAAACAAAGCCGTGTTTTTCATTTAGAATGTACCGCCGATAAACCTTGATTTAAATAAGTAAAAAGACTTTTAACACTTTTTGCAATTCCTATTCGTGCTTGGGGTGAGAGAAAAGGTCAGCTTTAAGATTCTTCATTTGTGCACGGCGTTCTTCGACTTGACTTATCCTTCGTCAAGACAGTCATTGTTAGCCTCACGTTTTTTTTATCCAAGTTGTGAAGAACGTAGTTCAGTAGCTTCTTTCAGTCATGCATCATCTGCTATGCTTCGAGGAAACCTACGTTCGCGACTGCGTTCGGCATCCGTAGCAGGGTGGCCGTTTGCCTATACATGAGCTTTTTGATACTAGATCAGAATACGTACAAAGCCCGAATAGGGTTACCTTTGGAAATGATAAATCACCACAGGTCTGCTTTTTTACCGCCCTTGAAAAGTTGACTGCATTTAAGTCTTCCTTCTAATATGATGAAGCTTTACTTGTATAAGATCGGGTAGAAACTTTGTTTTAAAACAAAATCCAAAAGCGTGGTCACCCGGCGGGCTTGTCTGGTGAACGTAATCGATGCCTGACAGCCGTCTTATTCTGGCGCACTATCGTGCTACGTTACGGAAATTGCTGTGGAAACGATAAGGTTTTTTTTGCCTTACATACAGACCACTAGTTTTGGTCGTAGTACATTTAGCCGTACGTTTGCGCAATTGTCTGTCGTTAGCGTTTCTATGTAATGATGCCGCAGAGAAAATATGGCCTAAGCACAGAAAGCTCTGCTCTAAGTTTAAAACGGTGAATTTGTATTGCACAGATAGCTACACTAGTTCCATTGAGGTTCGTTCTTTGGTAACCATTTTTGTATCATCGGTGCACCGCGGACTACAGTTCTTAGTGCGGACGCATAAGAAAAGGGTTCAAACCGACATTATCGATCCGGAAACACTCGCTGTAACTGAGTTTATCTTATTGCTAAGCTGGCCTTTAGGTCAAGTTTGCATATTTTATGAAATGTCTTTTTGAGCTAAAAGTATGTCCTATAGACTGCATTTTCTAAAATATCAATTTTTTTTGTTGGATCAAAAAGAAACTATCGAACTATAAACGATCAAAACCATTGCCTCAGGTTAATCTATCGAACGGAATACCACTACCGACTTCAAGAGTAGCGCTTTAAATAACCACATATTGAAGCCATTGATTTGTTTCGTATCGACCTGCCTAGTTGACTGACCCCAAAACTAAACACACGCGCAACATTGTCAGCACAATAAACCAAAGGGCACCTATGATTGTAGTAGAATCTATTCTTGGATACAGCTGGCTTTATTCGGATTTCCTATATCCTATGTAGGAGATTCTGATCAATTTCCCACAAAACCTTTAGTGACAACGGTTGAATAGGAAAATAACGTATAATGCTGATTGAATTAGATGTCTACCGTTGATACAGTTGCCACCATCTAATTTAGTTATGCTCCTGGACCGTACTGTCGAAAGTACGATCGGGCAAGGGTTTGAAAACCCTTAACCCACATCGTATAAAAGTGCGTCAAATATATGATAATGACACTTCAGCTAACAGAGAACTACCAAAACGCAAACATATTCGCCGTAGCACGCAACTTTTAATTTTATATTTTAAGCATATTTATCGAAAAATGTATAGCAAACTTGTCAATTAACTGAAAAGTTATACTTACCCTACAATGGCAACTTGTTTGACTATTAGCACTTCTGACACACATTATATTACCATAAACTGGGGATACGATTGAAAATAGAGTTTTTGCTCAAATACAGACACTAACTCACATAGAAACGTATACTTGTTAGGTGAAATCCTTCATTTGCAGAACATCGCTTTCGTTGCTGCCGTCTTAGCCGAAGCTCATGCTGAAGGATACGGACTGACCGCCCCCGCTTATGGTCATGCTATTGCTGCCGTCTCCGTGGCCGCCTACAGGCACAATACGGTCATAGTCTCACGGGCCCATATATATATATATATATATATATATATATATATATATACGGTCATAGTCTCACGGGCCCATATATATATATATATATATGGG
>MNPL01025285.1:0-14215 GCA_002081605.1 Tropilaelaps mercedesae
CATCACTGGCTATACTTTCATGACAGAAAACATTTTGTCGATGAGCACAGCGTTCATTAGCAAAAAAGCGATGCAAACGTGGTCGCCTTCTCATGATACCGTCACCTTGTTGAGCACAGTAGCCGGCTAACCCAATCACAATATATATATATATATATATATATATATACATATATATATATTTTTCTTGTTATTTAAATCATAGCGAATGAGCTTCTTCATGTAAAACCTGCTCTATAATGGGCAACATGGACATTTCATACATGTACGTGTTCACGGCATTTAGCTCATTGCTTAACGATCAGGTTGTACTGGCTGGGATTGTCGATTTTATCCACAAATTGTAGCCAGCATAACGATTGCTTCGATTAGCACGCGCATTTCAATCCATTGTCCAAATCGCGAGCGCACAGTCGCGCTACACATGCCCGTTTCTATGTCTGTGTGCGTGTTAGACACCTCGGCTGGCCTATTGAATTTTCGTCGCCCGCTAGAAATGATGAATTTATCCGGCCGTCTCATACATTTTATCGGCTACGATGTTTACTCTTGAGCTATCGCAGCGGCCGGGCGCCAGCCAAGCCCTCTCATACCGAGGCAAAACGCTCTTCATTTAAGCGATCATATGGGCGGGGTTGGGGATGTTCGTAGCTTTTGCCTTTTCGGGTGATAGATCAGCATCGGGTATCTATCTGTTCGTTCCGTCTCGTTAGCTGTCTCGTATCATTGTCCTTCGCTAGGGTGGAGTTTATTAGTCCTGTTCAAAACGTCCGCTTGTTGCTCCAGCCACTCAGCCCTATTATTATTGTGCCGATGAACAAGCAGGCTTCTGTGCACGCTCTTGCTTATGACAGACGGGTCTTGTCGATGGTCCTTGTCATAGTTTTTGCTGTCGTTGTTAGACTCCTCGAAAGGATGCTCCTTGTTTACGACGTCGTAAGTGAGACTTAACGTTTACAACTGAGTAATCAAAAAACACTCGACCGCGCTGCAAATGGCTTGGTGATTACAACCACAGAAACATGGCGTTCCCTGAATTTGCCAATGAGTTTAACAACAGTCGCCGACTGTGCGCGGAGTAGCGTAGCATTGCTAGTATTTTATGCGCTCGTTGAGTAATTTAATCTATCATTATTATTATTATTTGTCACACGTTAACCGATTGGTCATAAGCATCAGTAGCATTGTATAGATCAAGGATTCGCCCCATACACCAACTCCGAAATATTTATCTAAATATTTGGGAGTAATAAATAAATATTTGTAAATCTGCTGCTCGTAATTCCAGCGCACGATCACAGAACAGATTTTCGTCTGTACGAATCGCAATCGTAGTTGTGTCGAAGAACAACAATTTCTGGCAAGCAGTTAAATACGTTGCTTAGTTTAAGAAATCGTTAGCGATGCATATTTCCGGTGAAGATAAAGCTCCTTTGAAGCGAGACGTTTTCTAAATCCATCTCGAGGCAGAATGGCGTCCGATTATGCAGATGAGTACCTTTTACCAGACTTATTCCTCCATCAGATTGGTCTTTTATTACGTGCGCCTGAGAAGCCACATGTCTTAAAAAAAGTGATCGGGGCTAATTCGAGCACTTTATTTTTGATTTGATTGCGTCGTTTTACTTTACGATAACGATATGTACCTGTCATTGCGTTGTCAGGTCGCGTAGTTCTGGCGTCTGATGGGGGTACTGTCCGTTTTCGAGCGCAAATTACATTAGCAACAGAAACTCAAATCTGTCGCAAAATTGATCAGTCCGCATAGACGGAGGCGTGGAAGGAGCGTACGAGTTTTGCGCTCGAAAGTTAGGGAAGATAGGATGACGGAAAGCATCTAAAGGTAGAAGATTTGCGAAATCTCCCGTTGTTTCCGCCGATTCCCCTACCTCTAAAAGCCATTCGCAAGCATTGAACAAAGGAGACCAACGAGCCGTCAACCACTGAGAATCAGAGGATGGCACAGGGGGGGGGCGGTCCTTGTGCTTCTGTCAGTGCCCCGAGGCCGGGCCCCAGCAACCCCCACAGTCGGTCCTCTCGCCCAGCTAGCCCCCTGGTTCCCAACAATATCACCGATGTAAAAGCCATCAGAGACGACAGAGAGACGGAGAGGCACAACGAAAATAGCAAGATAGGCAAATTGAGTCGAAGAGAGATCAAGAGATGTAAAAAGGGACTCGCGAAAGACAAGAAGTCGTCGCGGCAACGAAATCCAATTGCGGTTTCTTTCTCTGTTCCCCGATGCCGTCTGTGGCTTCTAGATGCATTGGTGTTCCGGTTGGAACGGGACGGGCAGACCGAAGCCGGGTTTGGCCACTAGCGAAGGAGAAACGAATTTGGGTTCTTTCGACAACCACGCATTTCAAACACACACCCACACATGCACACAGAAACCGACACAAACACACACACACACACAGACACACACACATATTCACAGCCCGCGGGGCGGGGCATAAGTAAGTACATCTCTATCTGCTTACGCTTTAGCCGGTGGAACCGATCTGAGAGTGCTGGTGTAAAAACACGCTCGCCACGAACACTGGCGTCGTTAGAAACTGCAGACGAAACAAACAATTAGTTATCGTTAAATTAAAAATGCGGAAAAATACTTCGCTCATATGGACACCTACATCTGGAATTTAATGGGAACAGACTTGAATTAGCACGATGAAGAAAACGAAACAAGTGGCCACTGAACCTGCGAAGGGCGATTTTTGCTGAACGATTGTCATCGCGTTTTCTCTATATAAAACAAAGCAGAAGTAGTGTTTTTTTTTTCTGTTTCTCCGTCTTTGTTCACCTGTCGTTCGTTCTCCCCTATGGCGGTTTCTGTTTCCATTGTTTTTTCGCTATACCGGAAGAGAGAAAAAGAAGGAGGCAAGGGTGGGGCAGAACGACAGAACGACGAAGTTAGAAGGGACTGCGAAAGAATGAGAATGGGGTCTCGGAGCATAGGGTACGGATGAAGGCGATGAGAACGGCAGAATCGGCACAAGCCGAAAGAGCTAAAGGAGGACGTCTGTGCCAAAGGTAGCATCTCCTCCACAAAGCAAACAGATAACCGCTACTAGCGGGACAGTTCTCATCCAGCGTCACAGCGGCAACCTAGCGAGTCCTCCTTTGGGCTTTGTAGGGACGAAGGGCGCAAAAGCGGAGTGGGAAGTGGGATTAGAGATTCCATTATTACCATTTGTCTTTGTAGTGGGCCTTACTTCAGTCGAAGGACAGCCGTTACCGCCGCTTCGGGTTCCGCCGCATGTTCACCACCACGCCTCACCCCTATCCACTAGGCAGATGTGCACCCGCTAGCATTGGCCGTCCACAAAGGAAGAACCCGCGAAAGACGAAGCGAGCCATCTCCCCGAAGGGCAGCGAAGTAGTAGGTTGCTGAGAGTGGCTACTGCAAGTGAGAATTAGAGCTTGGTTGCGGAAGGGGGATGCCATTTGATAGTAGTAGCTGTACTGAGAACGAGCCAGATGGGGAAGAAAAAAGGTCCGAAGTCATGGGGATGTGGGGGATCTGACGATGGATGTAAAGTGCTCAAAGCAGCAGGACACCCTCAGGCATCCGGCTGTTGACCGCAACGCCGTTTGCTTACACCATGTTCAACCGGATCAGTTTCGTCTCGCTGTGTAGCGAGCAGCCTTGGTGAACGGCTTCGGTTCTGCTCGCCTTACCTTTAACGCAGTACTCGGACGTGAAACAAGCGCAAGTACTCCACGCTCCGTAAGGCTCCGTCTACTCATTGCAGGACCCCAGCTAGTGCTGTTATTAGCTGAACGACGTTGAGAGAGTTACTGATTTTCGAGGCTGAGAGCGCTATACTGATGATCTAGGGGGCTAGCACATTGTAAGAAAGGGCGAAGAACGATCTTGGCGCAGGCGAAGACGGATCTTCCTGTAGCACTCGTTTTTGAGTCATCTTTATGATAAGGTTTTTTCAACGAGTCGTGCCATATTCAACAGGTAGTTGATGAGCGGCGCTTAGCAAAGCAAAGGAAACCACACGAAACCGAACTCGGACCAATTCGTTGGTCCGGTGCAACGACAATTGTGCTCGGAACTACCGATTGGTGTCTAAAAAAACGGGGCCATTTCTACGCAAGAAGACGAATCAAGTAGAAGACGTACTGCAGTTGCCTTTCGTTGGCGCTAGCATCACGTACGCATATAGTGGACATTCCTGAAACGCACTATAGATTTATGGTTGTTGGTAAAGCTGGGCATCGTTTACATCTTACATAAGACCTCTACATGTCATGAAAACAGGACATGAGCACCGAAAGCCATTCAACCAATACTTGTGACATACTCAGCAGTTATAGTATAGACCACTTCAATACGATATGTTCATCTTAAATTCATGTGATTCAAGTGTTCAACTTCATGTGATATTGAACGCTATACACCGGTGTATCTAGACGTACGAAAAACCAAAAAGCATTCAGTTGTAAATAAGTTCTTGCCGTTATGTAGGAATGTATCGTTATATTATGACGTGATGCTATGAGTGTAGTCATTAGGAAACAAAATGAGATAAGGACGGAGCAGTTGCGGTGCGGTAACAAAAGTGTACAACTACAACCATCTTACGCCCGGCTACTGACCGGCCAGCCAGGCTATATGAGGCCTCCTGTAGATAGAGTCACCGACGAGTCGTTCCGCCTGTGCGGGTTTTGGGGGATGGATGACAACAATGAGTGGGTGGGGGCTCGGGCGCCGGACGGCCGAGGGACATCTGGAGAGAGGCAAATGGGAAATCGAATGATCTTGATGGGCCATGGAACATGAGCCAAGGAGCCCAACGCCAGAAGTGCGGCGGCGGCGGCGGCGGCAGCGGCGAACAAGCAGAAGATGGTGGCAGTGATAGCGGCCGAGACGCCCGGAGAGAGAACAGGAGTAGTTGTACTAGTAGTGGCAGCGGAGGTGGCAAATTGATAAAAATGACCAACAAATGTTCGCACTGCCGACGCGCTGGGGTCCGCCGAAACAGATGGGGGTGATGGTTTTGTTCGGGGGGAGCGGGTGGGGGGTGTATTATCTGTATCAGACTGGCGTTCTCATTGGTTGTGCGGTTGCGAGGGGCCAAGGGTGAACGCTGACGTCTCCTAGCAGGATCTTTCGGGGAACCACTAGCGAAACTCTATCAACTCTCCCTGAATCTTCAGTGCCATGTTCCGGCGTTTTGTGCTAGCCCTGGTGACACTTTGCCGTGCAAAAGGTGTTTGATAGTTCTCTTTGTTCGCATGCTTTGCCGTACTGTATTCTCTTCGTCGGCTCGGTTCCTTCACAAGAGAGGATTGGTCGTACTGGTTGGTAATATTGACTAACAAGATGAGTAAGAATGACCTAGTGAATTAGCTTATTAATTTGTATTACGTATAGAGAACTCGGAGTGACAAAGCGCGCCTGTTACTTAGTATACGTATCAATTCGTATATATACTTGGTATTGAAATGATACGTACACGCGCTAAGTAAATATCGTTTCTATTTATTGTAAACATGTTCTTCTTTGCGACAAACATCTCACAGTAACTCTGGAAGAGTTTAAATAGAAGCTATTTCGTATGCACTATAAATATTTTCCTGTCATCGAGCGATGATCATACTGTGTGCTTTTGATCGCTACACTTTTGTCGAGAATGGTACAAAGCATACGATATTGGGGCATAATTTTCTCGTCTTTCAAACAACAACAGCAACAACATCGTAGCGACAAATTCGACGAATATAGACATTGCTGTGTCCCTTGCAACTGCCCTTGTATTTGCATGGGCTTCCACCGAAGTTTGGCGCCAAGTGGTGTTGTTGCTTCTACCTTCAGAAGCATCATTTCCTAAAATAGTGTAAGTGAATTTAAACACTACTTACACTAGCGCAATTTCAACATGTTGTTGCACAAACGCATTTAAGGCACAGCTATAAACCTTGACAATTTCTTTCTGTTCTCGTCGAATCGTTCGAACCCTATCACCACTCGGAACAGGCCACTTTTTTCAGACAAACAGCCTTTGGTCGAGCAGCCCTAAAGATCTCCACACAATAATGCATGCACAAAACTTGCCCAACAGCTTTATCACCCAACCTACGTTATTAATTAAAGCTAGCAGACATATTGAGGCAGTTCGCTTTATCAGCTGTTTTACGATTTATTCGTACTAGTTTATTTATGATCACGGTTTCTCCGCCACGATGCACTCCACCTGTTTGCAAGACCGCATCCTTCCATCAATTAGAACAGCAATAATAACATTATCGCTATGTACTGGTGCATCCCAGAATGATCACCTCTCATATCGTCACACAAAAACGAGTGGGTAATGAGTATAACGAGTGATAATCATGGGTTCATGCAGCTGCTTAAAAAACGAGATTGTTCCCGTATGCGCGTTCGCGTCTATGCTGAAGAACATTGCACAGCAACAGAAAGTATAATATTTAATAAGCTCATGTGCGGGCGTTAGTCGATGGTCTCTCATCACGGCCAAATGGAGAAGGTTCCTCCTTTTCTTGAAGTGATGCGAAGTCAAGCATTCTATTCAGTCCAACCTACTAGTACGAAGCTATGAGGCAAAATTAGCCTTTCTCAACGTCTGAAAGACTAGATATACAAACCGGTCAATCAAGGCAGTTTAGACTTAATTTATTTGCCTAACTAGGTACCATACGAACACTGTAAGAAAACGCGCTTTCATATTCACTACTGTTATTAAAAATGCTTGATATAGTTGATTATTTCAGTCCACTACACAAAAGCCATCTAGATATTGCTAGAAACGAAGCTAACCAGCCAAACACTTGAGCGAGTACGGCAGGAATTTTAGTGTACTAAAGCACGGCACAGTTACTCTGGAGAACTTACGACTTGTTTCGTCGACGACAGCAATGTCTCAAGCGATGATGTTTGGCGATGTTCACCTCAAGGCAATAGGCGATGTCCTTCGGGCTAGCAGCATGGACCATCAAGGACGTTTGCCTGCAAAGGCATGCGACGCGCTCACCGATTTGTGGTTTGATTCCCATAAGATGACCAACGATGTACATAGCGCCGCCTGCCAACTGGCATCCATCGATCCTAACGGTGCGCTTCGGGTGTCCGATGAGGCGTGGTACATGTATGGCCAACTACGACTCTCTATGGAGCGTCAGAAGGATGCATTTGCTTTGCTTAACAGAATGCTTTATTCGCTTGACAATAATTTCTATGGCAACAAAGTGGGAAATGTAAATGATGTTGCCTCAGCTGGCGTTGCTCCGAGACCGAATGTTCCTTACCAGCCAGAAGACATTGACAGCAGGCGCGGCTTCGTTGCATCTGTCTCGTCTGCCCGTATTTCACCATCTGACCAGCAACTGCGGACGTTTTTCACCTCGTCAAGCGGTCCGGGTCTTTTCCCGGAAGCGACAGGCTCCATTCGGGTATCCGAAGAGCCGGTACCAGTAATGCATATCGGAGCAGAGGGGCCATCAAACATCCTCCAATTTTTGTTTGGTCAGTCTCGCAGGCCGGCGGAACAATTTCCGGCACGAGCATTCGTCCCCCGACCCGGAGACGGCTCGGAAAAAACCATCCCCATTGGGGTGGGCAACGCTGCTACAATGGACGGCTCTGGAGAGAAGCCGCCTCTATCGCCAGAGATTTCAGAGGTCGAGCCCCCAGTCATACCTGGCAGCAACGCCAACTCGCACGGAATCTATTAAATTACGGTCGCGCGATCCACGGGAGAAGACGTAGAACACTCATCTCTACTAGGCTATTAGTTACTTCATTAAAAATGTTCGCGTTTCTCCGACACGCATCTGTCCGACCCTTTACCAAAACTCAAACGGTTATTTAACGAAAGTCGAAACGTTCTCATGACCCTACGTGCTTCTGATCACACCCAGCGCCGAGGACAAAAACCGACTCAAATGTTGATATAACCAAACTTTCGGTATGAAGACGACACTTCTTGATAAAGTTATGCTTTCAAGGTTGAGTGACACAAGATATTGATAGGCTACTTCAATAGGTCGTGAGAGGCTTGACACTTGCGACGACCTTACGAAACTTGCTTTAATATGTTGCGACAGAGTTGCCTTAAGAAACAATTTCGCTTGATTGCAATGAGAGTTGCATAATCGCGCGCTAAGCTTAAACTCCGGTATACTTCGTGTCGTCAAGCGTGATCACGTGCGATTCGAAATAAATAATTTCTTTGGGTAGGTACCTTGCTGAGGCTACGAGCAGTTTTGATTTAAAACCAAAGTAGGATTATTACTGCTATGGTCGGATAATGCGAGTTACCTTGTTATGAATATAACAGCCGCTTTGTTGGTCTGTTAACGTGAATTTGCTAATTCCTGTACCGGCAAATTATATATATCGAACGTCGCAATATCGATGCGGTATCAAAAGGTATGCGAAGCGGGGGTAGAGGAATTTCTGACGCGAAAGCATTTTTCGAAGTGAGAAACGAGACACATTTTGGGTTGAGTTTTTGCCAGGAAGAGGGCATTCCGTTTTTGCTTGTCGCCTCGATGGCTGCCATCCTCGCATGCTTGTTTTGAGTTCTTCTCTCGCTGTCTCTCTCCCTCTCCCTGTGTTTTCCTGTCGCTGTGGCTTCAAACTCTGCCCGAAGCGTCCGATCCACGTCTTCATGAGGTGCCAGCGGAAACATATCCAACGGATATGGCTGCGTCGCACACGTACACTGACTGTATATGTATGTGTAGATAGAGCAGAGGAAATCGGAAACTTGCAGCTGAGGGAAAAGAGGGTGTCAAGACAAGCAGTCGGTTTGCAGCACGCACTCCCCCTAGGTTCCTTAGCCCTAACCCCCCGTGTCCCCTATATCTTTTGGGGCTCGGCAAGATTGAAGATGTGTTGCCAACTTGATGGGTCGGGGCTTGGGAGAGGATGAATACAGGAAGCAGGAATTGGAAGCATATATATTGGAAGTAGCGCAACTGTATCCTTGCGCCGAACGAAGGTAGTCGAAGCTGCTACAGTCCAGGGGGCAAAGAGGAACGCGAGCAGGGACGAATCCGGCAAAAGCGACGTCACCGGGGGCCATCGCCTTCGAAGCGCGCAAACCGTTCTCGCACTGCAGTGCAGATAGTGTGGCTGTACATGGCGTGAGATGATATTCGAGAATAATTCTTCCCCTGTTAGAGAAACGGAATGGAGGTGGTGTTAGTCTCGATGAAACGCGAAACGTTACTACAGCGGGAAAAACAGGATTTTCTCCATGTTGCGCACCACGGACGCGAGGGGGGCTGGTGTGCAATTTCTTGATGAGAAAAAACTGCCGCGCCAAAGTACTTGCCAGGCTTGCCGCACGTTGACGGCAGATGACATGTGCTCGAACTAATCCAATTCGAATTGCGCACTTGCACGCCGCAACCTTCAATTCGAGAGTAAACACCACAGTTCGCGGCGGATGAGTGACGTGCTTTCGGTGCGACGAATACGTAAGCAAACGCGTCGGTAATGTCAATTTATGAGTCAGGAAATTTAAACGACGCCAGCTAAAGGGGTCGAAAAGTGGCGAAAAGTGGCAGCCGGTCGTAGGGTCTGGTTAGTCTGCGAGAAATAAAATGCTAACGTTGTTGTTGAGGACTGCATATTTTACCTAAGGCTTACTCGACGAGCGACATGACATCAAAACAGTCGCAACACATGATGCTATCCCCGGATTATTTGGATAGAATTTAGATGATATATATATATATATATATATAGATGGGTTTCTAGTAACGAAAGACAGAAGGACGCCAAGGATTCAATTTGATCACGATGAAAAGGAAACGTTTCTTTGAAAACAGGCATTCTTGTTTATGCTCAACCGTAGCTCGACGGATTCGCATAGTCGCGATCCTTTTACTGAAGACAAAACGGTTTTATTAGTAATGCAACTGTACGATAGCGAATTTAAACGAAGATGTTTGTATAACAAAATGAGCTTTACTGCTCCCAATTTCAACTACCTCGTATTCTAACGGACGACGATGAGTACATTAAAAAAGTATGACACATATTTGTTAAGCATAGAACGGACGCAATACCTATTAGGAAACTGAATTTCTAGTAGCTATCGTCGTGAACTGTAATTAGCCGTTATATTAGACGGGGATCAAGGTGTATGCCGTATGGCCACTGGCGAGTGAGTCAAACAAAAACTTCATCTCCGTTTTTGTACCGTACAGCTGCTTATTACTAGAACGGCTGATCAGCAGTGGAGTAGCATGGCAAGTTGGACATCAAGACAGAAGGAAATAAACAGTCGCGGAAGCAAACTTATTATTACGTAGTATTCAGGAGTCACTATTTCTACACGAATCCCTGAAAATATGGCCTTAGAGTCAAGCAATACTGCATCACTTTCGTCGTTTATAAATCGTACTTCCACTTGGGCTCACTTATTCCCCCTCACAATAAACGACCAGAAGCAGCAATGGTCGTAATTTGTCTGAAACTTCCTCAGATGGCGTTACGTCCACTAATTTGCAGTCTTTCTTAACCTAAGCATTTACCGGCAAATCATGTATTGACGACAAGGCAGGCCCCCGAGCGATTGAGCGCTTGTCTGCGTTAATCGCGAAATAGTGAGGGCTGTCCCATACACATCAGAATGCCCATTGAATGGGCGGCGACGACGATGTTAAGGTATTCTCAGAATATTACTTCGCTTTTTTAACAAGGTACTCAGCTGAATAGCCTGTTCTTCGTCTCTTTCTCTCAGGCTGTCCTTCCTGTGTTACGCTTTGTGCACCCTACCAGATATTTGCACGGAGAGGTGAGAACTGAAACGATCCTTTGCAGATAATGACGTTCAACGACGGGAGGACAAAAATCAACCATCTTCGATAGCTGTCCCCAGGGTTTCTAGAGCGTTTCAATGTCGTCCAAAGTTGCAACATCGATTCCGAATCCTGACTCGGATCACCAAGCTGATAGCAGTAAACCTCTAAGAGAGATGTTTGCTAACGAATATGCATCCGTTATGGGTGGAGGCAACATCACCGCGTCGACCTGGTTAAACCGAGCCGCACACAGGCACACGCACACACATGTTATGCGCGCACCAGCTACCTTAAATGGTCGGTGCCGCTAACCGCTCTCTAGATGCGCAGACCATCACACCAACAGTACACGGATCATACATTGTTAAGCTCTGTAGTCGTTCATAACCGTTTGAATGTGCATTACGCAGGTGCACGTACCATCCGAAAGCACGTAGCGTATCCTAGTTTCAATTGCGTCGGTCGAACAGATCCAGACTATCTATTTTATGCATATTAACTCCTGTCGCTCTACGCTGCCGGTCGTTTTTCCAGCCTTCTATCCACCCGACGGTGGCTAATCAGACCCACAAGAAGCACTTTAGCCCCCACTCGTATTCGCTGATAGTACCGAGAGATTCATAAGCGTAAGGCGACCATTCGTGAAGAAAAACCCTCGCGTAGCAATATCGGACGACCTACTTGAGCGTCCACTTTCCCGCCGCCCAACTGTGCCGCTAAACGTGAGTTCAATTACTACAAATGATCGTCCACTTAAAAACGAAAGATGACACTATTTAAATTGAACCGTTTTTACCTCCATTAGTGCTCCACATGATCATCTACCGACACCACCGCCACCTGCGAGCAACAGCACTCGCGTGTCGACTGCACGTCGGCACTCATGGCCGGTGCAACGCTTCGTAATCCTTAAAGAGCACTGGCTTTCGAATATTGACTCTGCTCGAAGGGAACGCCTACATCATCGTACCTTCTTTCGCCGAATAGGGAAAACCATAGTAAGAAATTTCGGTACGTTTCGTGCAAGCAGGCAGACCGCTTCAGAAGGTTGTTCGATACAAGGCATCACCACCTGCGCACTGGGCATAGACAAAGTGTTAGCGTTTCTAGCGAAAAATTCATTTATAGTTGGAGCGTTTAACTTTGGAGCGTTGGACTTCAAATGAGCAAAACGTAACTTTTCGAAAATCTTCGACAATTAAGCGTGGGCAACCCCAACAATCTTCCTACGTAATATAAAGTTTCGCAACTACCTGTATTAAAATGTGTTTAAGAGTTCAAAGTGTAGCAGAATAATTTATACGCCGCCAAAACCACAATTGTAACGACGTCGGAACGTCTGAAGAGTGTCTACCAAATGTGCCTTGTTCCCTTCCCGCCTTGTCTTAAGCTTTTATCGGCTCTTAACGGGGAGCTCACATTTCGAAGTATGCAATAAAAACAACCTAGCGTTCCCGCCACGCTTATCTGCAACCTCTACTTGATAATTCCGACATTACGTAAGCGATGTAATTAGGTCGGAGTACGAAGACGTTGTACAAGAGCAAACAATTTTAATTGCTCGTCCTTAAAGCCTTGTCATTCGCTGTTATTGCGACTGAAATTTCTACGTTGAGTAACCACGTATCAAATTCCTCCTTAAAAATAGTGCGGTCGGGAGGAAAATGTGAAAGGGTGGTGTTGTTGTAATGGTGATTGGAAAAGAGACATTTGACAGGACTTTACAGGTGATTCTGTACGAAATATTTCGGCCAGACGCTTGGTGTTGACTTGAAAAAAAAACGAACAGCATCGAAGCTTCATGTATTCGATATTCGATACTAATGACATGACTGTGAAATGAGGATGCTAGATCGTACATAAAACTTGATCGTTTATAACTCGTTGCTAAAATAATATTAATAACAACACGAGTATTATCACAGGGAAATTGCCACGAACGTCTTTCTCCTCTCAAATTTGCTAACCACCGCACTTGGCATGGATGCGTCGTAAACGGTTGCGTTGTTTTTCGTACCTATTAAATGTTCGATAAAAAAAGAATTCGAGTCAACCATGATTTACAAATGTCTTCCGTTTGCACTGTGTCATCTGATTCGGATGCACGAATTATTCGACTTCGAATAATAACTGTGCACAAAGTGCAGAAGCGTTCGAGTGCACGATTTCGTGCTGTCACCAAATTGGCGTACTTGTTTTTTCGCTATTATCCGCTATATACGTTGCTTTGCACACAATTATTTTTGTTCTTTGTCGGAAAACTATTTGCATACTGGTGCATACACTTTGTTAACTAGCGGTTCCAACTCCGATATTTCTTCATTCGTTAGTGTTCTTCATCTCTGCACCTAATACCACGAGCGCGCAATTAGCACTAGGCCTGCTAATTAAATGGCCCAACTAATTTCGTTGTTAGAGAAACAACAAAGAACGCAGGCACGCAATGACATCCAAGCGTTTTGCAGCCTGTTCTTTGTTTCTAGTCCGTAGGAATAACGGCTACCATCTAGCGTGACGCCAACGCGGATGCCTCCTTGACGGTTGCGCCTTTTTTGAAACAGGACATAGTTACTGCTTGCCAGCCGAAAACGCCTTCTAATAGCCATGATTTTGTTGCTTCTGTGCGCAGAAGACTTGCACACGCAGAAATGCACGCAGTACACAACAGTGTCGTTCTTCGTTGCGAGTCGCCAACGGACCTTTCGTCGTGCGTTTGATTTCGTGCTCATACGTCGTAGTCGTACCTGACCTTCAGGTCGACTGCAGACTGCTGTATCTGAAGTTACATTGCGATTGCATCATGGTTGCACGTACTTTTCGAGCATCTTTCTAGCCTATATTCTGCTATACTGCCTGCGTTCCTCAGTCAGTTTTGGTGCTCATCGCTAAAACGTATGCGTCTCGTATGCCGGCTAGTCTAAGCCGCTTGCTGCCCGCGGCGCGTCGGCTTGTACTCGCAGATATCGCTCAGTCTCGCAAAAGCACCGAACACACCTAAGCAAGGTACGCCTTCGTTGACTTCATGTCAGCCGGTCCTCGACAACCTTACGAGTGTATGTGTCTGTGTGTGCCTTGGCGCGCAGCTACAGTTCTCTCATGGCTCCTACCTGTTAAATGTTTTGGGCCATTACCACGCTTACCTTTGCTCTACCGCCGCTGCTGTAGCAGCTACTTCTGCTACCCAGTATCATGAACGAGCCTGTCTAGGCTGGCAGGTACGCCAGCCTTGTGAGCTTGAGTACACGCCAGCGTGTACACACAAACCCGAGAGAAGGAAGGAAGGAAGGAAGCTGTGGGGGTGGAGGCGTCAAGGCGTAGCATGCCATAGAATGGTGGGTGGCAAGGGGTGGCACGGTGGCGTCGAGCAACCCTTTGAATTTATGGGCACACATTTAGCCCCCCCCCCCCCCCCCCCCCCCCCCCC